>CAJNYU010000847.1:0-94501 GCA_905331475.1 Rotaria socialis | reverse complement strand
CGCAGTTTCTCTGCTTTTTCTCCAATTTAAGATATTTTCTAAGTCCTCTATCTTCTCAATATAGCTTCGATCTTTTTTCTCTCATCATGTATTACTTCAACTGTTATTAATCAATTTCCTAGGGTGTGGGTGTTAAATGAAAGTTCACATGCACACAACCACCGATCGGTGAGCGTTTTTCCTGTGATGAATGAAGAAGCAATATTCCCAAAAAGTATTGCTTCGTATCTATTGTCACCACAAACCCTCACTGATTATCATACCCAGATATGCATCGAGCCCATATTTTTGCTCGATGATCCCCCATCGAAATTGTTACCATTGAATAGAGGATGAAGTTTTCTGTCTCACGTAATCTGTGGAACACCCATCACACAGATCATAGGTCAAATCGGGGTTGAAAATATTCGAGTATCGTGCTAACTTTACTAGCATCTGCCATTCGTAGGCTCTTTTCTCAAATCAGATTTAATTGTCAAACTAACCTGAAATTGATATTTTGTTTATAAACGATGTAGGTTCTTCCAAAATGGAAACATTCCGTGGTTGATCAAGTTCTTTTTCCAATTCCTTTAGTAGCATCCTCAAGTTGTTTAAATGAATTTCATTGAAATCTTCATCATATCGCATTTTTCTCAAGCGAGAACTGAGTTGATTTAATTCCTTCTCTATTTCAATAATATTATCATCTGTCGATTTAATTAATCTTTGGCGACAATCTTCTGCTGTTTGCTTAATTTTCATGATTGAATCGCGTTCCCATTTATTCACTTGTTGTATTAATGGACGATGATTGAGATCTTGCTGTTGCTCACTTATACTTTGTTGGAATGTATCACACTCAGTGACAATTTTTTCTAGTTCTACTACATGTTCTTGACGGTGTTTTGATAAATCAGGGAAACAAAAATTTTCTGAGCAGCCTCCACATGGGTATAAGTTGGATTTCTCTTTTTTACATATAAAACATTGTTTGGAAGTTGTCGCTGAAGTTGCCATGTCTTAATATGCTAACGCTAAGGTGTATGTTTGAGACTGCCAACGAAGAGTTTGAAAAAAAGTGAATTTTTCTTATGATTTCATACACATATATACAAAAAAAAGCAACATGACTCAAGGTCAATAAACATCAGTGGGAAATAAAAGAATGAAAAAGAAAGATTTTTTCTGCATAGGGGTGTCTCACTTTATTTGTGTTTGCTTTATATTAAAGAATAAATCGAAATAAAATCTTTGTTTTTATAACATTAAAGTGACTACATCTTTTCAGTAGCTTGCAAAAATATATAATACCACTGTGGGTAGAAAAATTTTAATTAATTGTTTCGTGTATCAGCTTCATTTTTCAATAATATCACATGTGTATGGGTGTGATTAAGTTAAAAATACAGTCGCATCCACACCCACATGCTTCGAGTATGTTTCAAGAAATTTCTATAGGTTCGTTGGAATTTTTAACTCGATTTGATTTTAAATTTTATGAAAATATTTTAAATGAAGTTCTATCTGGTAAGGTAGCTGTTTTATTACCAACACGTTTAAACTGTATTATTATTAAAGATGAATTAAATAGTTTATCGTCATCAGATACATGAGATTCGTTTTTACAAACAAATGAATCAACTAAATCATATCATGTTGATGATTTGTCTCATCTGGCATTAAATGCAATTGTTATTCATCGTGGACCAAATTCATGTTTATTAAATCAATTGATTTATATATTAATGATAAGTTTATTACTCAAGTACAAGGTGATGATAAGTAAATGATTTATGGCTTACCGGTCTTGTCAGTAGGATATGATAAACTAAAACAATTTTATTAAAATTTAACTTTATTGCTGTTGTAATTTATTCTCATGATTTGAAATTTGAATACATACAATAGCACTCATTTTATATACATGTAAATAAGCCGTAGATTTTGTGATTTCATACAATGTTTCGGCAAAGTATTTCTCGTTTCAACAATTAAAACATTTTTTTAATATGTTTTCTTTTCAAATCAAAATATCCACGGCTTTTATTGTCATTGTCACTCATATTCTCTTTTTACTATGGATAATTGATTGAATTAAAAATGTTTATTTCATTTCACTTCAGAATGGAACAATTTCAGAATCTATACTTCCTTAATAGTTTTTCTAGCAATCAAAAGTCATCTTACATTTTAGCGTTCTGCATTAAAATATCTATGTAAAGAATCAAATAAAATATTCAATTTTTCATCTATTTACTATTGTAAAAAGCCACGAACAACAGTTATAATGTATTTAACAGAAGACCATGACGAGAAGAAGATCAGAGCAGAAAATGTAAGCGTATTTATTTAGAAATTAAAATAATAATCTAGCATGTAAAAACAATTTTCATATGTAGAATATTGTATTCTCAGTAAAAGTCATTTGATCAGACCAGAGACCTTATTGAAAATATGAGTTATCCATATCCCATCGAAGAATATTAAAATGAAAATAAATGGTAAATTCATGAAAATTGAAACTATATTGTTGTTTATTTAAAATCACAAAGTTTAGATTTAATCTAAAGTTAATCAGGAAATATCAATGTGACATAGGTAGTTACGAATGAAAGCAGCTGAAATGAAGAAAAAAAGATACTAAGCTAATCTTGATGAATGTTAAAAAGTTTTGCAAGTTCTTGAAAATCATTAATTTCTTGTTGATCTTTGATTATCTGAGAAGAAGAAAAGATAATGTAACCATACAATTTAATACTTAAAATTTCTTATTTTACCTTTCGTGCAATAGGAATTCGATTGAATACATTCCAAAGAACAACACCAACAACTTTATTTTCTTTTACATAAAATACAACACCTTTACTATAATCATTTTTAGTATCGGTTGTAGTGGTCTTTTCTGGCAATTTATCTTTTGATTCAGTTGCTGCCGAATCCGTTTCTTTTTGTTCTCGATTTCCTTCGTCGTCTGCTTTTGGTGCTTCATCACCGGGTTGTCTTTTAGCATAGACAGCTACAGTTTGCAAATTTGAATCAGTTAAACCAATAGCTTCAAAACCAACTTTTTGTCCCAAATCGGACCAAAACATTGATTGATGCCAATACGGTTTATGAGCACCAGTCATGTTTTCTCCAGCTAATTTTCCACTAACAATAGCATGATCATAATGTTCAACACGACGTCGACCTAATTTAATATCATAAAATGATGCTGCATCACCAGCCACCCAAACATTATGACGAGCTTGTAATTCAGCATTGACTAGAAAACCACCTTGATGAGGATCAGTTTCTAAACCAGCTGATTTTGCTAATTCAGTATTTGGTTCTATTCCAACTGCAACTACAACATGATCAGTAGTAATATAACTTGTCTTTTGAGAATCTTTTGGATCAATATAAGCTAAATTCACGTTTCCTTCTTGTATTGAAGCATTAACCAATTCAACATTTGTCATTACTTCAGCACCCTCTATTTGTTAGAAAACACAACAATATACAATGAAAGTAGATATAATTAAAATAAACGAATACCATCTCGAATACGATCTGTTGCCCATTTACTTAAATATTCCGGTAATACTTTACTAATATTTCCTAATCAAATAATAAATGATAAATAGAATTATTTATTAAGCCAGTTTACCGTTTTCTGGCATTAATTGAACAATTTTTCCACTTGGTTTTCCTTCTTTTGCACGTTGGTTTGCTCGATGAGCTAAAGCACATGCTAATTCACTACCAAGAAATCCTCCGCCGACAATTGCAACATTAGCACCACTATCAACAATTTTTTTTAATGAAAAAAAATCGTCGATCTATAAGAGAAAAATAAAATCACTAGTGTAGATAATAATTCAATATTATCATGACTTGAGAACGAGAAAAAAAATCAATATCTATGCAGAATTATTTATCAAATGAAGAATAATTTCACAAGAATATTTTTTTAAATCGAATTGACCGTTATCTGGTAACGAATATTTAACAACATCATCCGTGTCTATTTTAATTTTAATTTTATTTAATTCAAGGACTAAATTATAGGTTTCTGGTTGATTTGGATGAATTAAT
This sequence comes from Rotaria socialis, assembly GCA_905331475.1. Lineage (NCBI taxonomy): Eukaryota > Metazoa > Rotifera > Eurotatoria > Philodinida > Philodinidae > Rotaria > Rotaria socialis. The sequence continues at coordinate 90,442 of CAJNYU010000847.1, read as the reverse complement.
TTGAATAATTTCTTTTCGAATTCATCTCGAGTTAATGTATGCAAATAAATAGCCGAATATAGATCAGTATTGTTTACTTTAACATAAAGTGTTTTTAATGGTGCTACAATAGTTTCATTTAATTGATTATAAAGGCGTATACTAATAGAATCATCGTCGTTACATATTCGACGAATATCGTCTGCAGTCAATCGTAACAGATCTATACCTCTATAGTTTTGAAATCGATTTACAACCGCAACAAAATGATTATCATTTAACCAATGTGAAACTTCTTCGCTTGATGATTGCACAGTTATTTTAGTTGCTATTTGATTTTCATTAGTTCGCGAATCAAAATATGTTTGTTTTAAATTTGGCAAAGACGACGATAAATATCCTATGGAGTTGTGTCGTTTTTCTTCTATATTACCAAAATCTGTTTCTTCGACTGTTATATTTTCTGTTGTCATTGAAGATTGCGTATAGACATTTGATAAATCATCAGGTAAATGCGATAGACTAAGAAGATTAAGTGTATAAAGTGGTGAAATAATACATGATTGCAATATAGTATATTCGAGTGTTGTTTGATATTGTCGACGTTGATCAAGATTTAATTTTTCAATTCTTATTTTATCTGCTTTATTCTTTCGTTGTGCACCTTTTAAACGAAACAATTGAATTTTACAACAACATGAATATAAATGTTTTAAATCATCAACATCATTTTCATGGTATGTGTCTATTTGTATACGTAATGGTATACCCTTTTCTCCGCCGTGTCGTTTATTTGCAAAATCTGTTGATGTACATTTAAAACGAATAAACAATGATGTTGTAGTAGATGGATCCCAAACAATTTCAATAGCATTTGGTATTTGTCTTGCACTTATAATTGATAAAATTCCATAAGTTAAATTCATGTCAACATCAAATAATGATGTCGATTGATATTCATTCAACCATTTTTGCATTAATTCACGTTCTTGATTTTGAAATGTTTTATCCCAAAAACATAAACGTAGAATAGAACGATAAATAGTAGGAGAAAATTTTTCTGACGATGATATATTATTAGCACGAAATCTGATTTCATATGGTTGACCTTGATTTAAATATGTAGTTGTTTCTTCATTGATTCGCGCTGATGATGCGGTTAGAGCATTTAATATAAATTTAAATTGACATGATGTTTGTTGTGTCAATGGAATAGATGGTGAAGATGTTTGACTAGCATTAGAAAGTTCATCGCCAGTTCTTAAATAACGATCTAGATCATCAACAATACTATCGTTTAGAGAAAGATCAGGAAGATAATCATTTGATGTTGAAATAGGAAATAAATTTTCAGTATTCCTTTGCGATTGTTTATGTGACGATGATGATGATGATGATGATGTTGTTGATGATTGACCGTCGAATAAATGTTCAATACGAGATAGAATGGTCGACAATGTTGAATCGTTTAACATGTTTTTTTTTCAAGCTGATTTTTCGTATACTTAGGTGCAAATCATAAGACAACGAAATGTTAACGATGTATGCAAGAACATTTAATAAGTGACTTATATTATTTCTGTTTTCGTTTCTGTTTATGGATACATTTGAATTAGTGCATTTGCACACCTTTTTTACCTTTCTATCCGTCTTGTGTTAAACTCAACGCAAAATAGAAGACTCACTGACAGCGAATAGGAAGAAAAACGTGGAAAAAGACAGAAAGAAAAAGAAAAATACTCATTGAAGCATACAATTCTTTGTCACTACTATACTAATATAAAACATAATTATAATATAAGAGTCAATACTTACGCCTCTATAGAGTGTTATTTTGTTTTTTAAACGATTTGATACTGTTTGAAATATTTTCAAATTTTTTCCTTGACCACCTGTAGCTATCAAACATTTTTCAAATGTGACTTCCCATCCATTATCTAGTTTGGCTACAGAATTCTTTAAATCCAAGTTGGTAACCTATTTTCATTTTAATAGAATTTGATTTGTTTTTCTACAAAATTTATATTTAATCATACTTTTCTTCCAAGAACAACTGCAACACCACCATTCTCTTGTTCGTTCAATGTTTTCACGTCACTGTAAAATTCATTATCAATAAAATATAAACTAAAAACAAATGCAAAAACAAAACATTCGCAATACTATAATGAAAATATCGAAGAAAATAAAACCTTTTCTCATTTCCGTTCCATTGTTTAAATGAATGTTTGCTGATAAGATCATCATCATCTGTATACCAAATATCTTTTGATAGTGGTGGACGCATATATGGCATGTAATTCTCTGCACTTACTACAAGAACCTAAATAGTATAGAATCGAAAAATCTATATGTATATCAAATGAAGAAGAAAAAAACAATATAGACTTTGGCAGTTGGATCGAGTGCTCGAATAGTTTTAAATGCACTCATGGCAGTTGTACCTCCACCAATTATTAAATATTGAGCAAAATTCGGAATATGTGGTGTTAATTCTTCTTTTTTCACCGATTTCGAATCTTCATCTTTGATTTAAAAAGAAAAGAATGAAAAGGTTATCTTTCTATTTTAAACAAACAATCGTACCTAGTGATTTTCCATCTTGTAAATCTTGTGCTTTTTCAGCAAGTGTTTTGTTGGCATCATCGCGTTTATTATCATATTCTGAAAGCGCTTTTTGTTTTTCTTGAGAAATTTTTCGATTTCGAATCTAGAACGATTGATTCCTTTTTGAAATAAAAAGATATATAAAATCAAAAAGTACATACCACTGAATAGATTAAACCTGCACCTGCTAAACCTCCAAGAATATAAAATAAATTTGTCATGTTCGTTTTTTTGTCATCATTTTGTTTTTGTTGATCACTTCCAGTTGATGCAAAACGACAAAAGTTTGTTGTACGCAGAGTTTCTAATCAATATATACGATCGGTTTGTAAAGCTTTGCAATTAAAATAAGCTCTCTAACCTGTTTGTAATAAATTTCGAAATATAGGAAATGCTCGTCTCATTGTATTTGAAGTTAAACGAGATATACCATACACTTGCATCTTTTCAAAGAAGGAAGTAGAATTTTATATCTAAATTAAAAAATTTATGAGAGAAAAATATTTTGATCATTATGCATTCTTTTAAACTAGGCAAAAAATTAGAAAGTTTTTATTTATTATTGATTTGTCAGGTTGTGGTTTAGCGATTTGTTGTGTGTTGTATTCTTTTTTCTGTATGCTACATCACCAACGCTCTCTATCAGATCACTGCATAAGTCACGAGAAACTTCCAATAGAAAAGTGCAATGTGAAAGAGAAATAGATGTGTATGACTCATATACGTAGTTCGTATTCCAATTGCGTTTTCTTTCATTCTGCGTGATCGTCTCATTGAGTATCAGGTGGCACATACGCAAGCAAGTTTTTCAGCACAGAAGGAAGGTGTGGTCTAACTTATGTGACCATTATTTTCCAAGTGAATCAAAGAAAAGAAAGATTATTGTATAATATTTTTCGCTCATCTGATTAAATATAGTTATGATCGTTATAAAAACTCGTCGTCGTTTAACCAGTGCTAGCAGTCATATTGCTCGTAGTAATTTGGTAAGATTTTTACATATATATATATATGTATTGATTTGCATATTTATTTTTTAAAGCGTATTATCATATTTTTTTTATATGAATTAGTTCTTCCTTTTTCGATAAAAATATTTTAATAAAAATAAAAACATAAAATTGTTGTGCCGTGTAATTGGCTAATTTTTGTGATCATTATATTCTATTGATTCGTGTAAGTGTACATAAGTCGACGTTTTACTGGCAAAATTAGTGGTATCAAACGACTTACGGCGTCTTCCGTCATCGGTCATGACAGATTATGTAACGGATTTCGATGAGACGCTAAATACAGATGATGATGGAGAAAAACGGGTCAAATTTGAAAATAGACGATATAAAATAATTAAAGTACATAATTCATTTTTTTGCTGAATTTTAAGAAAAATGAAATTTCTAGTCTAGTCTTAACATTTAAATTTTCTTTCTTTTTCTTTTTGTTTTAGCCCGGTGGTTTTGGCAAGCCAAGTGTATATCATGGTCTCGTTGTAATATTTCTCGAATTTTTTGCGTGGGGTCTTCTTACAAATCCAGTTATTTCAGTAAGAATATTGAATTTTAAATTCTTTTAACTGTACACAACGTGTTTTTTTTCTTTCTAGACTCTCAATCAAACCTTCCCTACGCATACATTTCTCATGAACGGTGTTATACATGGAGTGAAGTAAATAAAATGATGTTGAATTTCAATTGATGTCGTTTATTCTATTTCTAGAGGTTTATTAACATTTTTAAGTTCACCATTGCTTGGTGCTTATTCGGATATATGGGGACGAAAATCATTTTTATTGATTACAGTCTTTTTCACATGTTGTCCAATTCCATTAATGAAAATCAGCCCGATGTAAGTAAAATATCCCTAGGCAAAAGTCTTTTCTCTTTTTGAAATCATTAGTAAAAGATTTCGATAGACAACAAAAAAAAGTGACTGAATAAGTTAAATCGAGGTATTGAAGTAGTCAAAAAAAAAGACTTATTTGGGCTTCGTTTATGAATAACTAATTTTCTCATTAAATATATTACAATATTTGATTTTCTGAGAGTGTAAAATGAATCATAATATCACACAATTAAATCTATTAAAAAAGAATTCATTGTTCTAATTTTTCGTTGTGTCATTTACAAAAAGATTTTCTAATTGTGTGAAAGTTTAAACTCAAGAATGCATTCTTGAAATCAAATATTATCTTGATTATTTTCTTTTCTAGGTGGTATTTTGCACTGATTAGTGTTAGTGGTCTTTTTTCAGTAACATTCAGTGTTGTTTATTCCTATGTTGCGGATGTTACTGATGAAAATTCACGAAGTAGTGCATATGGTATGTGCAATGTTATCTGCTATTGCTTGTTAATTTTTATGGTTATTTTCTATTTAAGGTTTGGTAACAGCAACATTTGCTGCATCATTAATCACAAGTCCAGCTATTGGTGCTCATTTAGCAAGACTTTATAGTGAAAATTTTGTGATTGCACTTGGTTTGTTTAGTGTCATATTTAATTATTGAAATATGACTTCTTCTTTTCTTTTTTTGATTTAATTAGGTACAGTCGTTGCTATACTTGATTTAGTATTTATCTTTTTTGTTGTACCGGAGTCACTACCGGAACGTTTAAGAACAGACCAAAAAATATCTTGGGATAAAATTGATCCATTTGCAGTCAGTTTTTATTTTCATAGAAATATAATGTATGATTGTATTATGTTTAGGCTCTCAAAAATATTTCAAATGATCGTTTTATTTGTTTAATATGTCTAATTGTTCTATTATCCTATCTTCCCGGTATGAAACTATATATTCATTAATAAATTATTTTTATGTCGTTCGTTTTTCTTTCTTTTTACAGAAGCGGGACAATACTCATGTTTTTTTGTTTATTTACGATTAGTAAGTTAGAACAATATCCATACAGATATTCATGAATTAATAAGCTTATTTTAATTTTGTAGATGCTTGGGTTTTCCGAAGATGAAATAGCTTATTTCATTGCATTCGTCGGTATTTTTTCATGTATTGCTCAAGTACGAAAAGACGTGACTTTAAAAAAAAGAACTTCATAATTGTATTCATTTTTAGACAGCATTACTGGCTTGTTTGCAAAAGTATTTTGGTTCAAAAGAAACAATTATGGTTGGACTATTTTTTCAAATTGTTCAATTAGCAGCTTATGGAATAGCTACATCTAATTGGTGAGAGCAAGCGAAAGATATTATAAAATTGTAACTAGATAATAACATTCTATATTAGGGTCATGTGGTTTGCTGGTGGCCTAGCTGCATTATCATCTGTAACCTATCCATCCATAAGTGCATTTGTCTCTGTTTATGCTAAAGATAATCAACAAGGTAAGAAAAACATATTAAAATGATCTCTCTCAAGATGGAAATTGTGCAACATGACGCACTTACTCTTGTTACTAGCATAGAACTTGTTTTAGTTTTTCTATTTTGACACAAATTTTTTAGTCATGCTTTTACACAATTGTTCAGAAGTTAAATAAAGAAGTATTTCCGACATGATAATGAGACATTATTTACATGCGGTCTGCTTGTTTCACAAGGTTTGAAAAATGATGTGCTGTTTTAGGTCTTGTTCAAGGTATGGTTAATGGTGTACGTGGTTTATGTAATGGGCTTGGTCCAGCTTTATTTGGTTTTATTTTTTATTTATTTGATGTCAATTTGAATGAATCCGTACCACCATTATCATCGACAATGTCGACGTTTTCGAATCGTACCACAATACGTATTAGTGGAAATTCTATTTCTTCATCAATGCTTAGTCGTGATGTTCCCGGTCCTCCTTTTCTTTTTGGTGCTTTACTGGCTACTATAGCATTAATGTTTTCTTTACTTTTACCTAGTTCAAAACCCGATTCAAATGAATTTTTTACTGATACAAGAACTATTGAACATAAGGCTCGTTTATTAGATATTGATAGTGATTCTAATGACAATATTTCAACTTGATTATAAGTTTTTGTTTCTCTCTTCCATTGGCTTTACCAATCTCTTGCTTGTTTCTATTTGGTTTACAGGTGTCTGTTGTTGTTTTTGTTGTTATTCGATTTCTATTTTGTTACGGAAACGATAAATGATTAAATCTATTCAGAAGACAAAAACAAATAATAACAATAATAAGTTTCTATTAATTGATGTTCATCAGTTTCAGAGAATTTGTATATAAAACTAACGGTCATAAAATGGCAGAAGAAAAAATTAAATTGAACTTTTCTTCGATACAGTTCAAATATACTGAAATAATTTTCTTTCACTCAATTTTAGTTACTATTCAAAACTATATTTGATACAGTCGATCTTTTTCTTTTTCTTTCCCGTCAACTATTCTTTAGAGACGTATCAAACAGAAATAAGATTTTCATAACAAATGAAAATAGTGCTTGCCACATTCATGATATTTATCTTTGTCTGGGGTGCGATTCGACCTATGTTTCCTATATTTTATCGAAAATTTTTGAAAACCTCTGAATTTCGCTATTGTCTTTAGACGAAAAAAAAAACTTTTAATGTGTATAATCATGTGTTTTGGACAAATTCTTGTACTATATAGTGACATTTGTTTTAAATAGTATTTTTCCTTTCGCCTATTTAGTGGACTGATTGATAAATTGTTTAATACTAACGTAAGTACAAAATACAAAATAGTTCAAAAGAAAAAAAACATTCACACAGTGATCATGTACCAGTTTTGGGTTTTTTGTGAAGTTTTAGTTAGACATAAAAGCTGTATATATATATATATCCAAAAGAACATCTTTTTTTTTAAATAACGACATATTCTGCAAGCCCGTGAAAGTTTACGCCATCCTGTGCATATGCATTTTCATTTACACTTATTTATTACCAGGAAAAGCTGAGTTATGATAAAATACAAAGTAAACTTGTGAATAATAATTAGCAATGAATGCTGATTATCAGGAGAATAAAATTAGGTTGAGACTTTTTGGGAAGTCATGTCCGTAATCTGAAGCGTCTGCTCTAATTATGAGAAATAGTATTTTGTCTTTTTCATGTATTTGTTTTTTCGAAGCTTATGATCTACTATGTTGTTATTTATCGAGTTGAGAAAACTTTTATAATGATCCTCGAATTAGTGACTTATTTCAGTAGAAAAAATTACATAAGGATCTTGGCTACGGTTGAACTATTTATAACAGCTTTATTAAAACGATTTTCGAGCAGAACAATTAAAAAACACTGAAACAATTGAACAGAAGCGGTGTATAAAATGTCCTCTCTTTTTGTCTTTTTTATTGAAAATCCTATATATTTAAAAAAGTGCAATCGTAGGCCAGATTTTTGCAAATCTCTTATGTAGGAGTTTTTCAAACACTCATGTAACACTTTATTCCATATTTTTTCAATATCTATAAATCATCTCATATAGTTTCTAATAGACTGGATCAACATTCAATTTGTTTCAACGATTAATTCACTATTCTAGTATGATATGAAATTCAACAGGACATGGAAGATTAATTTTTTTTAGTTTTATAAAGTTCAAAAAGAAACATCTGTAAGTACAAACGCTATAATAATCACAACAAAATTTCATTTATATTCATTTATAATGTTCATTTTGTTCTTCTGTTTTTTTTTCTGTTATAAAACCGAAAAAAAAATGACTAGAACAAGATATACAAACACATGTCATTGTAGCAAAAAAGAATTACACACAACACAACAAATGTGAGTAAAATTATACTGCTGAAGAAAAACAAAACGAAGAGACACACACTCCAGCAAAGCAAGAAAGAAAAACATAGCTATAAAACAGAGCACACACACAAAATGTAATAAAGACGGATATTGCAAATAAAAAGAAAACAAAAAACGTTAAATTTGATTTTTTTTTCGTTAAATGAACAAAAAATTTAAGATTCTGGTAGTCGTCTATTTTTTCATTTTCGTTTAATAGTAAAAGATCACAGCTTTTTTCCTGGCACAAATAGATTCGGGAGGGATACTAAAAAGAACTTTTGATTGACTAGGCTTATGTATTGTTACTCTCTTTGAGTCGTAATTCAGCAGCTAAACGACGATCATGTTCCTTGAGATAAAGTGTTCGATATGAATCTCGTTCTTCTGAAGAAGACAAAACGATTAAGTTAAAAAGAAAAAAGTAATCATCAATAAAACGTTCTTACGTGCAATAGAAACAAGTAATTGCTGAAGTTTTTCTTGAAAATAAGTCATTGTATTGAATGAACTATCAAAATGTTGTACAAAAGCTAAAATCAAACAATAACAAAAAAATTAAAAAAAAAGAGTTTTTGAAATAATTCAAAGATAAATATACTTTCGATTGCTGCTGTTGTCATTTCTAAACTTGTTTTTGGTTCTTTAGCTGTTGAATCAACAGCTAAAGTTGTTGTTGCTGATGATGATGCTGACGGTGAAGATGATACTCCATTTACATGAGGATGATAATGATGTCCATTGGGTCGATTAATAGCTGAATGTAACAATCGATTGAGTGTACCAGTAAGACGTTTACCAGCAGAAGACGATGATGCGGGTAAACTCGTTGTTATCGAGATTTTATTTGGTAACATTTGAATTGATGGTGATGATGGTGATGACGAATAGTTAAAATCATTTTCTTGTTCAACTTTAATCACATTTGTTGTCGTTGTTGATACATTATCTGTTCCATTTATTGTTTTTGTTTGTGATGATGGAGATAGACAATTATTTGAGTTTGTTGTTTGATTGTTATTGTAATCACTTGCTGAGAATCTTCGTGGACTTGTTTGACCGTCATCATCATTTGATATATGAAGATTTTGTCCACTATCCTCTTCATCTGTTAAAACATCAGCTGGACTATTACCACCCATATAGCATTGAGAACTCTCTGAGAAATGAAAAATCAATATTGACTTAACAGTTTTTTTTATATTAAAGCGTGAGTAGAATGACATGCAGTTTTCCGGGCCCAATATTTTTCATATATCAGGTTTATTTTTACAGTCATCATCAAAAAAAAAGACTACGCTAGCTGATGATAATACATTTAAAAAAAGAAATCCCTTGGTGTTATCAACATGAATAAAACAAAAACTAACTAGTTCACTGCATTATATAGCACACATATTTTTAATTTTAACGAGTATAATATTGCTTGTGGATTGTGCATGATTAAGATATTCATATATGCTTTATACTGACGCTTTTCCTTTCGATTAGTTACAAAAGAAGAAATAAAAGAACAAATCATTCCTACTTACCACTAGCATTTTCATCGATAGAATCAAATCGAAATTGTGCCGATGTTGAATCAGTCTGTTTCTCGCTAGAAAAAATTAAAATAAAAACGTAAACTTAAATGCAAAATAAACTAAGAAAAACGAATCATAATCACAAATTTTTATATATAATTAAAAAAAACTAATCACTGAATTTCTCGTTCTTTTCTCTTCGCACAATGAACTGCATACATGCGCACACACACACACACACATATATATATATATATATATATGAACAATTAATTCATCACTGCTTTATTAGACGTTTAAGTTAGTTTTTGTTTTTTTCTCTTACCTATCCAACTGAATATTATATTTTTTAAGAAAATTTGAACACCATGAACGTGATGCAGCAAAATCCGGATTTCCAGTCAATTCTCTCATTGTTGCCAATGCATAAGAATGAAAATCACGATTATTTACACGTTCACCATTTTCTTGCCTTGTTTGAATCCATTGAAGTATACGCGAATGTGCTTCTTTATTACGTATAGCTGATGTACGTTCACCATTCGGTTTTTGATACAACCATGAAGCAATGGTTGATGGTGCAACTTGAAATAATTTTGATGCTGCTTTAACACCATGCTTTTCGGCATACTCATGAATCATGATTTTTTGTTCTGGCGAAACAAGTTTGTAGGAACCACGTATACGCTTTTGTGCTGGACGATCAACTTTACGCTTTCGTTTGTTATTAGTACTTTGATAATCAATTGGATTTATTGTTGGTGGTGATGATGACGACGATGATGATGATTGAACAGTTGATAATCCAGATGTTGCTGGCAACAATTGTTGCTGAACTTTTTTGACAAGAGCAGATGCTATGGATATACCATTTTGTTGTTGTTGTTGTTGCTGCTGTTGAACAGCCGCAGCAAATGCATCGAATTTACCGAGTATTTTCGATGATTCATTTGATTGTCCTTTAAGTTTTAATGTTGGTGATATTGCTGCTGATGATGAATCATTTGGATCAAGTTGAGGTAGAACAGCCATAAAATCCTATTTTAGATCAATAGAATATATTTGTAAAAGGAGTAGATACAAGAAAATGAATTTATCAACTTACAGCAATCATACTTTCATCAGCGGTATAATCAATCGACTCGAGTTTTTGATGATGTTGATTCATTAAAGTATTTGCTACTGAGCCTAATGGTGGTGGTGGTGGTGGTGGTGCATGTAAATTTGTCGTTTTGTGATCACTCATCGAAATAGAAAACGGCTAGAAAAGAAGAAGAAAAAACATAATAATCTTCTAAGCAAAACTTCATGTTTTTTTTTAACAGTATTTGAAAATTGTAATTCTCATACCAACAACGTGAACATGATTGATAGGCGAAAGTCACAGTCGAAAATAGAGACAAGTGAAAGTGAATATATATATATATATATATGTATATATGTATGACAAAATGGCAACAGCAGTTCTATTTTTTTTTAAAGGGCGCCATTCGTTTTTTATTTATCATCATTACCTACTTTCGCTCTTGCTTATTGTGCTCACAAAAAAAAAAAACGTTCATAGAATAAGTTCACTCACCTACTTCTACCTTTTTCTTCACAGTGAAATGAATGACAGAAAAAAAAGTATGTATCCAGAAACGAGAGAGAGAGAGAGACAAACAGACAGAGAAGGAGAGAACGCGACGAACTTTTTTCTGTTTGCTCCCAAAGTGCTCAATTCGACTTTTTTTTTCAGCGAGCAGAGTCAAAAAAAAGTGGAAAAAAGAAAAGAGTTGTGTTCAACAGTAGTAACACCATTCTTTCTCTCTCATTGTGTGTTCGTCTTCCTCACCCTTGGTCTTTTTTCTGTATATATATATATATATGCGCGCATTTGGCGTCTGCAAACATATATCAATGCGAGCAAGAGTAGAAAGACAGAAAAGAAGGAAAAAAAAGGGAAGCCGAAAACGAATGGAAAACACACGAACTCTTTTATGCCTTCTCAATCTTGATAATTGTGAAGAAGAAGAGAGAAAAAAGCGAGAGAAAGGGAACGGAATTGTAGAGAAACAGAGGATAGTCAAACATCGGAAAAAAATTTCTCGTCGAAAGAAAAAGAGAAACAAAGCCGTCTGGAAATGTGTGCGTATGTAGAATATGTACAAAAACTGCACACATACATACACAACGGCTATCTCTTTATATATATATATATATATATTCCCTACTCTTGAACTTCCGCACGCGCGCCCGCTCGTTTGCTTACATGCGCTCCCGCTACGAAACGTTGCGAATAAGGAAAAGAACGGACGCTGTACAATATGAGATTTATGTTACGTCGTTCTAGAAACAACAAAGAAGAAAAGATAAAGAGTTCACCATTATACTAACATCGTCAGCAGATCGGAATCGTAACGACGCCAAGGAGAAACATTAATTCCAAGAACATAATAGAACGAACGTTGCTATCCAACAGAAAAGCAGAATTTAACAGCATATTTTCGAGTTTAATTGGACTCCGACACACATTATGGAAAGCAAGGCGTGCTCGACAAACGATAAAAGAAGAAGAAAAGGAAAAGAGGCGAAAAAGCGGACGGGATAAAAAAGTGTGTCTCGCGCTCGGAAAATTGACGACCGATGATGGCGGTGAAAAAAGCAGCAGTAGTACCAGCATCTTCTATTCTACTCTAATGTTGTTCGTCAGGAACGAACGAGCGCGCGCACACATACACAATGACGAAGAGGAAAAGTTGAGTGGTGTAGTCATATAGGTTTTTCCGTATCGCATCTACTCCCGTTGGTGTATTTACTTTACGTGTGTGTATGTGTGCGCTCTCTCTCTGTCGGAGACTACATGAAGGCAAAAGTCAGACGTGTGTGCGCAACGATGACGAGCAAGTTATGTTGAGGAATATGATCTTTGGCTATGTGCACACGCCCGAGTGACAGTAACGTCATTTTCGCGCCATCCAGAGAGAGAAAGATGAATGATGAATGAATATGAGAAAAGACGGAAATGGACGTGTGGCTAAGCATAGAACTAAAGAAAACTCTTCGTGACAATAAATATATTATAGAATATAAAAAACTAGTCTTTGAAATGAAAAAAAAACAAATTTTATATTATGAAATGTATATGTGAAACAAATATCATATCAACTGTAATTGAATTATTTTTATTTGATTATTAAGTAAAACAACTTATAGATTTGTTAAAAAAAAACAATAGAATCATATTTACTTTTCAGTGAGTATTAATCTTATAACTACTTATAATCAATTGATCTCTTCCGTAATCAATTTAACTCAATTATTTCTATATTGAAAAATAATTAAAAGTTATAATAAGTTGTCGTATCGAAATTTGAACATATTGGCGAACTTGAAATAGATGATCATTTTGTGAGAAGTAAAACTCGAGATTATTTATTTATCCAACACCATCAATCAAAGCACAAAAAACAATTAAATTATTTTCTGATCAAATTATATGAGCTAAGAATATTCAGTTATTCACCATTGACTATTCATTCTCTAACTATAGTGGTATGCATTGTTTTTATTTATGCTTCATTGGCCCTATCTATGATTGATCGAAATAGATGTGCAAAATAATCTTTCATTTTAAAATACAAATATACACACCTTTCTAGTTATATAATTAGACACAAGAGCGAAAAAAAATGGGAGCTCGCTCATTCGATGGATATATCAGTGATTGGAATCGTAATGAAATCAAACAAAATGTTAACTAATCTATTCAGAAAATACTGCGAATTCGAGAAGGTATTTTTCAAGCAAATGTAGATGATGAAATATTGAATACGAATGAATTCGTTAATGTTTGCATTCGTTTATTTGATACAGAACATCAACAAAATTTATAAAAAATTGCTCGTATCTTTGAATCGTTTAATTGAGACCGTACTGGTAAAATTTCATTCGGTGGATTGCTCGATGTTATTGTTATGTTTAGAGGCGTAAACCGTCAGCCGATTTTTACTGAAGCCGACGGCTGGCAGCCGGTGTTTTTGCTAGAGCCAACGTATTTCCTAGCCGACGGCTTACACCTCTAGTTGTGTTGAATCATCTTATTCGTCAAAAAATACCGTGGGATGTCAACATGGTGATGGGCATAGTTCGTCACAATACGACTATCAAGTGTTGCGTCGTCTTAACGGTTATTATGGCTTACCATCAGGTACAGACCATGAATACGGAAAAAAGCTGCTTCGGAGAACCGTGTTTATGTCAACCAAGAAGAAAAAATTATAAATTAAATTCCACAACAAAAAGCTTATAGTCGACGCTACCAATGATATTTTATAAAATTTCCTAGGCTTTCTACGTAGCAGAAAATTTATTTTTATTCAACAATTTATTTCTATTTCGGGAATCAATCAAAGGGAGGATAATTTTCGAAAGATTTTTCTTCGGTAAAATGCATAAAAAATATCCTCAAGATACATAATAAGACAATCGTGTTGATGTGAAATCCTTCGCTGTTGACAGAAAGAAAAGAAGATTTTTACGAATTATTTTTAATTACCGATCATCAATAAATAAGTTTTGTATGAATTTTTTGCAGTGTTCGATTATTCTAAGCATTTGTAGCGACACACAAAGTAGAAAAAAAAAGACTCATCTTATCTTTCTTATAAAACATAGATAGATGATCCAGTACGATGGTAGGTTTTTTCGAATGGAGAAAGTTATATAGGTGCTACTTAGATAGCAAACTATTTATATCAAAGTATATTATTGCATATAGAAAATATTTCTGCCAAACAATTTTTGCTCTTTTTTGATGAATGACTTCTATCGATATTTATGTTCGATGTTCTTTCCTATTCTTGCATTATATTTCACAAAGTATTTCGGTAGTTACTTATATGTAGATAGTACATAGAAAATGATTAAACTTCATTCGAATCTTGCGCAATATAGTGAATGAACTAGGAATAGACTAACAGAAACTGTCGATCTATCACGTATCGAAATGTAGTGTCTTTATTTTGATTATGCCCAGGCGGCTGGATGTGATGGCGTAATGAATATGGATGAATTTATTCTATTCTATGGTTGTCTTTCGGGAATAAAATGCAAAACATACATCATATGAAAGAACAAAACTACTGGAATGTTTCAAACGTTTGATTGAAACCGTATAAGTATATTTTCATTCAATGAATTCCCTCGTACTATTTTCATAGTGTTGTTTAATGATGTAATATATCATGATCGTATTGATTAATAATCTGATTCGTCAAACCAAGACTGATAGAAATCAACAAAAACGATAGATTTATCTCATCACAAGATCGTCTGCAATTATTTCGTTGTCTTAATTATTAATAAAACTTATCATAGATTACAAATTATCGATGTTAAAAAAATGAGTTTGTTGACAAAATTGGGCTTATACTGCATAATTGGAATCAAAATAAGCTGCATAAGTCAACATTTTAATTTTTATCAAAATGAATAGAAGAAATAATTTGTATTGTATGTGCTGTAAAAAAAAGCAATATTTAATAAATAAAATATGATTTAAATATTAACGAATCTTTATCACTTTTACAATGAGATCAACGGATTATTTTTATACATCTATGAATGTTACAGATGGATCAGTAATTTTAACTGTACTCTTTAAGTTGTTGACTTTTGATTTTGATAGAAAAATAGTCTATTGATTTGATTTGAATTGGTATTCTTTCATAAATCCAATACTGCACTGATTGTAATCAACGATTTTCTAATAGGAAAACATTTTATTTCATAGAAAGAAGCGTCATTTGAATTGTAATGGATTCAAATTAATTTCTAAAAAGAATCTTAACTTAACTCCAGTTAATTGACTGTGTTTTTCTATTAACCTCATCTAAGCGAAAAAATTTTTCATAAACATAATAATTATATAATCCATATGATGTAATTAATGATACGAGTATTTATAAATCGGTTCCTGAAATAAACATACACATGCTCATGGCACTTCGTGACCTTTGAATAAAATTGTTTGTATCAAGTATATATTTTATAAACAGAATGCTACAGTGGATAGAGAGAAATGAAAAGAAAAAAAGAAAGATTTACTTTATCAAATTAATTTTAAAGATCTCGGAAAATAGCTGAGTAAGAAATTCATTGAAAAATTTGATCTAGTAGTAGCTATTGAATAAATTTGAGTAAAATCTTAAAAATAAGTTAACCAGAATGATTAATTTAGTTGAAACCATTAATTTCTTGAAGTTACTCCAGATTTTTGATAGGCACATATACTATTCAATGGCGTTAATATTAACAATTATTCGATGCTATTTAAAATAAGAGTTTTTCTTAATCGAATGGGTAAAATTGTCGAATATCTGTATATATTTTTGAAATTCAGCTGAGAACACTCATCGTTTTCATTGTGTTTAATGACATTTAAATGTTGAAACATTCTTGGTAATATTTCTCTGAAATTAAAATAGAATGTTTTAGTACATGAATCATAAAAGGGAAACAAACGCTTCTACTGAAACTTGATATGAAAAATTTTCTTAGTTGATTACAGATTCTTGTTGGTTCTTCGTTATATAAACATGTTTGTTTTTTATTAGCAAATCATTGGCAAACAGTTTTTTTTTATAGAGTAATGCAAAATAAAGAGGTAATATTTTCGTAGAAATTTTTCTCTATGACATTCACAGGGGTTTCCGCAGATAAGATCTAACTTATGCTTTTAATTTATCAAAAATAAGATTCTATACTTTTATCGTGGAACTTTATTTATCTGAATACATTTTTTATGAGCTCATGTAATCATTAATCATCGTATTATAAACACTCTTCCTTCGATATATATTAGTATTATAATTATAATTTCTGTTTCAAATTCATAAAGAAAAAGAAGATTTTGATTATTCCAATACGCTTCTATTTAGCAGTTCGATTACGAGATCGAAGTAAAATATTCATGAGTATAATCAGCTCTTTGCTTGTGCTAAGTACGTACAAACATTCTGTATAAGCTGTACTTTATTTTCAAAGTAATATTTTCATAGTTCTAGCTTAGCGATGGTCAGCTGAGGTAGGTGAAATTTGTGGACGAGCCTTCTACTTGTTCACACAGATGTACACTCACATCTTTCGTATTGATGGACGGCTTCGATATCAATCAATACAAACGAATGATTATATCACTTCGTGCAACATTAGTCAACATTATGTGTTCGATCATGATAAATTCTCAATCAATAGATTTTTATTGCTTTTAGTAACATAATCTTTTGCATTCGCGTACCTGCAGTTCAGACGCCCTATATTCTATGGCGTGTAGCTTGAAAGCAAAATCACTATTCAATAACAAACATTTTTTAATATTTTCCATTTGCTCGGCAAACAGCCACACATCTCTTTTACTCATTTCTTTTCCCGTTCTCTATGTCATATTTGGGTCAAGGGACGTAAGAAAACTTTCTTTCTTGGATACATGTTATAATGATAAAAGTAGATAATTAAAATTTCATGATTAATATATTTTCATGAGTGGTACGAGATCGGTAAAAGAATAGCAACAGTTAATATCGATGAGAATATACATGAGTCTAAATAGTTTTTGTTTTTGTTATTTAGCCTGG
Source organism: Rotaria socialis (assembly GCA_905331475.1). Taxonomy (NCBI): domain Eukaryota; kingdom Metazoa; phylum Rotifera; class Eurotatoria; order Philodinida; family Philodinidae; genus Rotaria; species Rotaria socialis. The sequence continues at coordinate 73,000 of CAJNYU010000847.1, read as the reverse complement.
TGTATGTATTATCTTCAGTATTAACTCATCTTGCTACCATTGCCAAATACTTGTTCTTATTCAGTCGATGAATTACCGTTGGTGTTGAGGTGGTTATTCATCGGAGTCGTTTCTGAAATTTTCTGAGATTGCAGTTGTGCTCTTTGTTGTATCAGACGTTGTTGGCAATATATTGGTAGACCTGGATTTAAACTCACTGCGTAGGGTAACATTGTTTTGTTTAAGTTTGCAAAATCTACCATTACTCTGATGAACATCACATTTTCTTTCACGTATCTACTATTCGGTTGTTGTATTTTGTCTAATTGCACGAATTTTGGGATGCCACTTGCAATATTCATATCACACTGTGGTTTCTGGAAACTACTTGACTTTGGGTCAGGACGAAACGTATCGATGACATGTTGCTGTTCGCCAGTTTGATCAAACAAACAAAATGTAACTTTGTAAGTGAACGGAAAAGAAAGCAACACATCGTGTGCACTTCGCATTAGAACAAAAAAGAGGGACATATGGGTACGACGTGCGTTTCCGTCGCCATAGAAATAGACGCGTGCGCACATTTTGTATCCTGTTGGCGAAGAATAGAACGGTGGCGAATAAATTGAAACTTGTCGTTCCGATTGAGCATCAGCTAAAAATGTATAGTGCTACCAAAAAAACAATGAAGTTTTGCTGGTTATCGCGAGCATTTCTCAAATAAACAATATTAGATTTTCACCCGTTTAAAAACATGACTTTTTTTGATATCTCATTAAAAGGTTAAACTAATCTAAAGTGTGTATTTTGGCTATAAATGAAATTAAAGCTTTTGTAATATAGTTGTAGGATGAGACTATTATAAATAGTTGAACATATACTCATTTTCTCTTGTACATTGCTGATTTTCCATAATAATGTTCCATCATATGAGATTGATTGTGACTCTTCAATTTTTTGTTTTAAAGAAAAACAATCCTGTTGGAGAATACTCATGTTAGTACTAAGCGCATCCATGAAATTCTTTGATTCTTCACACGATGTTTTTAGCGCTTTCAAGTTTTGACTAGACATTTCTATCAATAGAGATTGTTGCAATGATTCACTACTTAATCGCTGTACATCATCATTTAGTACAGCAGTACCACCTGCTAGGATATTCATTGTTTCAGTGATATCTTTTTGCTGAACATTCGACTCATCAGTTTCTAGAATTGTCGATGAATCAGTAGTTACTTTAGGCGAATCATCAATTCTTTTCCTGTCGACATATGCGTCCATGTGTATGGTGTTTTGATTTTTTACAGTTAACGTTGCTATGCATTGCAAAATGCATAACACAAGAATCTGTTGATGCATTTTACTAGTATAATGTTCGGATTGATTGCAGCGTAATATCTATGCTAGACAAGCATATGCGATAAGAGCTATTACGTATTTACTACTTACTTTTGTATTACAACCGTATGGCTGCAACATACAATCTACTAGCATCTGTGAACACATACTTTCTGTATGTTGCTGTAGCGATGGTGCCGAAGTGAATATTGAATTGCAGAACAGACATCGATATTGTTGATGTAGCTCTGCTAGATGGTTCTTTATAGAAAGGAAACAACGGAAAATTTATCTGCTAGAGAGAAAATCACAACAATCTAAATACTTCATAATTAATGAAATCACCAGACCATTCACATAAATGGCAAAGAATTTGCAACTGTTGCATGTCATTATTGAAGCCTTTGTCCAGTCTAATCTTTAATATTTAGGTGTTGAACTCTACTTTATTAATCGATGGCGTCCACTGGATGGACGACAAAGAAAATCTTCGATTTACCTCTGATAATGATGTGACTTTTGAACATTTTGGACACCGAATCAAACTAGGTACAAGAATAATGTTGAAATGTTTTAAATATTCGTATGACAGAAAAATATTGCTATGATTATGTTACTTGTTTTCAATAGGAAGACACGAATAGCATAAACGATGTCCACACATAATTTGAACCGGATTTCTAAGAATAAGTTGACACGTTAGACATTTGTATTTTGTATCGAGACAAAGAATATTTTTAGCATCAAATCCATTATTCAACGAAGTATTCTGAAATTGAAAATAATATTAACTCTCTGCTTCTGTTCTAGACATGATACTACCATGATGACGTCACGTCCTTCAAGATGCAGGCAGTCGATATAGGCTTGAAGTTTAATATTTGTAGAACGTACTTTTATTACTTATAACATTTTATAGTCACCTATTTGGAAAGAAAGAAAAAACATCGGTATATATGTCATTCCACGGAAAACTAGAAAAATAATGACACTTCTCCTTTTTACTTCCGAAAACTGTGTCATGTTCTAATTGAATTTTATTACTTCCTTTCTTTTACTTTTGCGTGCATATAAATCATATATTTTAGTAAATTTGATCTGTTTTCTCGGAAAGACAAACTGATATGCTTGTCTAATGAAAGTTATTAGCTGTCTTATTGCTGTCAATTACTCACGATCAAATTCCAATAAACAAAAATAAACTTACTCACCTTGTTGATTTTCGACAAAGACACGATGAGTCACTTTCCAACAACATACAAAAGATAATATCACGTTACTAATTTAAAAATAAAAATGTTGTTGCTGTGGATTGTTGGAAAAACATGATAAGAGTGGGAAATGAGTTATCTTGAATTTTTCTGATTTATCTTTACAAAATAATTTTTTTTCTTTGAAAACCTGATGTTTAATGATTGTCAAGTAGGTCACAAAAATAGATGATACTACCAAGAAAAGTAGGATGTAGATAAAAGTTGTTGCATGTATTAATTTCATTCTTGAATAATACCACATACCTTAGTGATGTTTGTGATATGAAATGATACAATCAAGATATCGTGTTGTTATACTAGGTATTTGTCTACTGACCAATGATCAAGAAAAATTCTTCCTTTATTCTTTATTTCATCGATAATTTCTTTTAAATGAGAAATTCATTTATCTGTATTTAATAAATCATAACCAGTATGTTTATATTTATTTCATAAACTAAAGAAAAAGTAAAATCCATCATAGAAAATAATTATATGCCTGAGCATCTAAAATAACAAAAAAGCATTTGAATAGATGGTGAACGACCGAAAACAGCTTCTCGAGTAGTCAAATTCTATTTAGTCACATATATTTCTTTTAGTCTCGTTGTTGTGTTTTGTTCATGTGTGCCCTATGATGTTCTATTAGGAGTGCAACAAATCTGATTTCTAGATTCTGTGCAACCAAAATCCTCAAGACTTGAGATTCATGAAACGAGGCTGCCAATCTCCTGTTAAAGGTGATTTTCGAGCATTACCAAGCGGTTAAAGATGTAAAAGAGCTTCCATAAGAAGATACTGAATCAACCACAGAAAAGTACATGAAGACACTGTGTTTCTGTACAAGCTGTGTTGATGCTATGGATATAGTTGCCTATTCATCTAATTGCACGTAGAATTTATCTCTGACTTTTTCGACATGATACACCTCTCAACATAAATAGGCGCAAGTTTGATTAAAGATTCAAAAAGTAATCATGTGTTATGACTTTAATTTCTTTAATAAGAAAAATGTCGAATATTTCTTACAATATTATGAAATACAGATTAGTATATTTTTAGATCAAAAATAGTGGCATTCATATGATGGAATGAAAGAAAAAATAATCGAAAATTGCTTTTCGATGAAGTTTAACGCAATCAAAACCTTATTCAACATTCGAAACTGCTTATTATTTGTTAGCTTCTATTTATGTTAGGGGATATATACTGAAGCTATGTCTTCTTTACATATATANGTTGCTTTGTCACTAAAATTAGGTACGATTATAACCCATCACTATAATAAATCAATAGTGTTTCATCAATTTTCTGTATTAATCATCTTTTATATTCCGCATTCGAATTCTGGAGTAGAATTGATTTTCGATTATATAAAGCAAATATAGTCCGATTATCGTAATCCAGTAATATAAAACCAGATAATGCTTAACTTAAAATAAAAGTGATTGGTAATAATTCTTGAGAAGGTTTTTATTAGCATATGTTATCTTAAACAAACTTTCGAGAGCAAATTCCAAAAGACACGAAATATGAATAACAATACCGAGATGATGAAATTTAACGTTTTTCTCTCGTTGGATTTCTTAATCTACGCAAAATGTATGTGATTTAGTTCTGCTCGTTTCTGTGAACGAGTTTTAAATTTAAAAAGAAGCTCAACATTAAGGATCTTTTATTGATGTTTGCGTATTAGCTAAACGATATATTCACTATCATTTCTTTCGTTTTATTTAAATATCTTTGAAAATAAAGTTCCAGTCAGTGAATCGAAATGCAGCAGAATTTTGGAGGCCAGTATTTTAGCGGCAGATCTACTAATTTGCCAAAAACTGCCATTTTCTGATTTTGAAAAAATATTTTCTGATTTTTCAATTTTTGATGTGGCCACCCTGATTACCAATCACTTTTATTTTAAGTTAAGCCTTATCTGGTTTTATGTTACTGGATTACGATAATCAGACAATAAATACTTCATATAACCGAAAATCAATTCTACTCCAGAATTCGAATGCAGAATATAAAAGATGATGAATACAGAAAACTGATGAAATTTTTTAAAATTAAAAACAATCTTTTTGATTTTTTTAAATTTAAAAAAATTTAGATGAATTTATTAGTAATTAGATATTTCATCGATTTTGGCCAGATACACCCCGGGAAGTCCCCAGGGAGTCCCCGCAAAAGAACGAAATCCCTAGGGACTCCCTTGGGATTCTTCTAGGGAGGGTTGTCTAGGGGTTATAATCGTACCTAATTTCAGTGACAAAACAACGATCTGAAAATATTCCAAATTCAAAAAAAAATCAGAAACATGTTCAAAATTCAGAAATTTTACCTAGTTTTCAGAAGATCTGGCCACCCTGATCGGAAGTAACAAAGAAACCAGTGGCCCGAATTCTGATATAAAATTCGGCTAACGGTTCACCGAATTCTATCAGTTCTTGTTGAATTTCGACCAAACCCGATGAAATCCGGATCGCTGAAATTTTTTTGGCCTGAGAAATAGCATCGTAGTCATCAACAAGAAAAGCAAAAACTATTTGCCTACGAAGTGTTGGTATTCAATCATAGACATTGAGTTTTTTTCCAACATATTGTTTTTTCTTTGCTTCGTATTTTCAACAAAATCTCTTTCATGTCTACTTGCAAAGATTCGCCGAAATCGGTTACTATTAATCCAAACAAAAGTAAAAAAACTACTCTACGTCGGACAAAGTTGACTTTCTTTTCTTTCCAACAAAATTTGCCATTGGCAATAAATGAAACCAAATAGTCGATTGAAGTTGAAAAGAAACTATTTTCCTTTCGTCCTATATGCCGAAGATTGATTAGAAAAATAAGTGGGCGCGTCCTATTACCTTCAATCTTTCGGAAGTTAGTTAACAAAAATAAAAGAATGATGCATACTATTTTCAATAGATTTTTAATCAATAAAAATGCAAAAATAATTTTACTGGTCGACTAAATTTGAGAGATGAAGTTTTTTACGTTATATAGTTTAGAATACTGAACATATTTGTCGTGAATTTGATTCAAATTAATTTTCTTGAACAATATAATCATATGAAATGTTTCGTTTGAATAGTTTGAAAGCTAACTACGATTTATATACAGAGAACACACAGCTCTTCGAGCATTAAGGGGGCGAGGTAGGACAGATTATTTTCGTGAGATTGCAATGTAAACTAATCGATTAAAAGAGAATAACGCATATTTGTATTCTAGTCTGAGATTTCTCGGCAGTCTGTACCAGAGACGTGTGCAGGGCATAATTTTCTCTCCTGTTCTTGCCTGTCCTGTTGGCTACCTTGGTCCTGGCGGGCGGCAGGACAATACGTTAAAGTCATGTCCTGACTAGCGTTACTGATTTATCCTCATTTTTCTAGTGACTGAAAACTAATTATGAGTCCGAATTTGGGACTCCAAACCCTAGCTATTCTCGATCAAAGTAAATATTAGTATTAGTAATCTTAGGCTTAATGTATTTGACATCATTTTCAAATACAACAAATACGCTTTAAATTATCACTAATTTAAGAATACAATAAAATAGAAAACTATCTTAACTTTCGCGGCAAGAACAAAATATGAACAAGATTGATTGTAGCACGAATGTGATAATTTAAACTTGATACTATTTAAAGAAACAATAACTAATAGGCAGTGTTTTACCACAAAATAAAAATAAATGGAAAATACATAAAAAGAAGTTTCTACCAGAGACAGAGACGTGCTCAGGACATAATTTTTTCTCCTGTCCTTGCCTGTCCTGTTGGTAATCTTCGTCCTGATGGGCGACAGGACAGGACAAAAATCTAAATCTCATCCTGTCCTCAAGGACAGGGCAGGACAACAAGACCATCCTGCCTTGTGCACGTGTCTGGTCTGTACTGGATGTCATGTGTGTTTTTCTTCTGTGTCCCACAATTTTTTCAAACGTGTCTAGCCACACAACCATCGATAGACAGCCATTACTGAACATATTTGACTTCCTTTGTCGATTTAGGGTTCAACTTAAACATTCAGTTGTATTCATTTGCAAGTAATGTGTGCCTATTATTGTTATAGTGAATTAAATAGATCAGAGCACGATTCAATTAATGCTACGCTGAAATGAAAAGTAAATTAAGAATTCATTGCTATGACGGTTTAGTGGAATCTGGACATCGAAATTTCGACAATGTCCAATTTCCAGTGAAATTTCGTCAACATGTCCAATTGCACCGGAAATTGGACAAAATTGTCGAGTTTCCGAATTTGCCGAAATTCTTCCGGAATTACGACAATATCAATTTTTGCTGGTTATTTTATTGTCCAATATCCGGTGGAAATTGGACAATATGCATGACAGTTGGAACTAATATGTTTGGTTGAAATACACATTCACTCGTTTGTCAGTGAATAGAAAAGCTAAAAAGTACTATGTGATTATACAAAGTTTCACATGANTTAATACTCGATTACAGACATAAGCAAATAGGCAATGACCTAATTATAGGTTTTGGAAATCAGGGTAGATTTTTCAGATGAACTATTTTGAATTATTTTAGTAAGCCGAAGGGATATATGTGAGTTGCACATTTTAGCCCCAAAGGGGCTGCGCTAACAAGTTTTTTCGTGTGAAACTTTCTATAATTACATAGTACTAGATGCTTCGAAACTTAGTGCACGAGACATTTAAATAGTTTACTCTAGGAACTTTTCTCGATCGTATAGGCTCTGGTTTTCAATTATCCAAAGCTAATGAAAGCGTTTTAAATAAGATTTAATTACTTTTTCTCTTGGTTTAAAAGCTTGGAAAAAAATATTCAATAAAAACTTTTATTATTTATATTATATTCATTTTTTTATATGCTGAATTTCTTAAATATATTTGTATAAAATTATATTGTATTATAAATATAGAGAAAAAAATACAATAAGAACAAAGAAGAAGCAATGTCTTGTTTTAACCAGAAAAAAAAGATTTATGCATTTTTAACATAGTGCAGGCTAAGGAAAAGGTTCACACATAAGAAAGAAAACAGACACGAAGAAAAGAAGAGAAATGAAACGATTTTCTTTCTTATTCAACGAGAAGGTTATTCCTGCTTATTACGACATTCTTGGGAATGTCCTTTCTCTTTTCTTTTCTTTTCTAATAAAGATATCGCCCAAATGACCACGGTTGTGATAATCGATTAAATGTCTCATGTTTATATTGTTTAAGATTTCGAACGAGACGTAATGTATTATCGACATCACGACGAGCACGGCGCTATATATAAAAATGAAAATAATGACGTTTCTTAAACATCAAATAGAATAACTTACAGAATTCATATCAAAATGAAACATTCGAGGAGCAATACCAGCTCTATCTTGTAAAAGACATTCACGACTCGCATCGATTCTATCTTGATTATCATACAGTTTATTTAATGTATCATCATTTTGTGCTTGTAATTCACTTAATAAATCATTTTTTTTTAAATCTCATGATTAATTAAACAAGTAAAATAATAACTTACTAGCCCATTTCAAGATTATCTTCTGCTTTCCAATAACTTGGTTTATGCTCGACAGTTCTGGTTAAGCCATTGTATTGAACACCAACATTATTAACACCATCTTTTTCAAATCGAACAAACTAATAAAAATAAAAATATTATTTTCAATGATATTTTATTTTTTTATGACTCAATATTTAGTATATACATATGATTTAAGTTAATTAGTGTGTATTTGTTAATTTAGAAAAAAATATGATAGAAAGAAGAAAAAAACTAATTTGCTTAAAAATCAATGTTAGGATATCACCGAAATCTTTTCGAACCGTAAATCTAATCATAGACATCATACTAAAATTTAAAAAAAGCAACTACCTTCTGACTCCTTTTCTCTTTAAGAAAAAGAGCAAATGTTACACTTACCGTTCGTCCAAAATAATCTCGTGGATTATTAAGTCTTGAAATACCCCTACTACCAACACGAGAATCAATAGTACGTCGAACATCTTCACGTGCTCGATCTAGATATTGACTATCATGTGAAATAGCCGAAAATGTTGATGGTGTCGGAAAGCGTAATTGTCTTAATTCACGTGTATAATCAATATCACGCATGGCCCGCTTGAGGGAACTAATGCGATCGATTGAATCATTGAAACGATAATTATACGATGAATTATTACCTGCAGCAGAGTAAAGTGCAGGTGAACGATATGTATAAAATGGTCGGTAACGCCAATCATCGTATGGAAAATGATAGTAAAAGGTACGCGGTGCTGTATGATACCAATAATAAGGCCTATAATGAGTGTAATGACTATCAAGAGCAATTGGTGTTTTATCCCGAATACGTTCTGTGTAACGATCAAAATAATCGAAATCATGTGTACCATATGCAGAATACGGTCGTTTTGCTCTCAAATAATCGTAACGACCCACCGATCGGGATCGGTTCCAACGATTGTAATCACTGCCGAGTAATTCACTGTCAACATCTTTGAATCGAGCTACAGAAGTAGCTCGACTCACACGAGATAATGCTCCATACACATCAGGAGTGTAAACATTAAGACGTGTTGAATAGCCGCGTCCTCCAGTACCATCAGCAGCTGATCCATACTCATAAATAGATGGAGTTGCCTCGCGTCCTGGTGTCGTACCACGGAAATGACTTAACGAACGAGCTCGACGTGACATGTTTGTCTATAAAACAAAATATAAATATTCCCAATTTAGCAATTAATTCACATAAAATATCTTCAAATTGTTCGAATGCACGGGAAAACGTTGAAAGGAAAAATGTCGAAAATAAAAATATCGAAAACATTACCCTCGCTGTTACATCCACATTTTCAGTCCTCAATTTCGTTTTCGATATTTTTATTTTCAACTTTTTCCCCATCATACCAACTGTTCTTATCTACTTGCTCTTCTTCTATCTATTCATCTACAAAACCTTGCATGCTATGTACTGGAAGATACTTATGTTCTATCTATCTGTTTATGTGGATTGTATTTATTTGGCTATGTGGAGGAGATGGTTCTATACTTCCGATATGTTAGCATTCGTGCTTCTTTTTCTCCGCTCTCTCCATAGTTTATATAAGCAAGTAGTTTTGGTGCGGTTTTTTTTGTCCATTTCTTTCTTTTTTTGCTTGTCCTTGTGGATGAAAACAACATACACTAGAAGCAATAAGCCGCAAAGAAAAACAGGATGCTAAAATATCCACCACAGTATAATCAGAGACGTTATCACTGATATTCATAGAAAGAAATAGCAAAAATATCACAAATAAAGACTATTTTTTTCTGTCTCGAGCTTCATTTGTTATCTAAATATATTGTATTGGGCACGATGAGAAAAACTCTCTAATAAGGTATTTCTACTCGTCTAGATAGAAAGAAAAAGAGACAGCAGTAGCACCATACTATTGGTTTTGCCATGTATGGCAAACACCAACGCATATAGGACAATGTACAAGAAAAACAGCAACAACAATATAATACCACAAAAAAGAAATTCTCTCCATTGTTCTTACATTTTATCTTTGCTAAAAAACAAAAGCAGCGTTAAAATTAATTTCTTTCATTATTATACAATCGTTGTTTACTCAATACCACAAGCCCTTTCTCGAGATCAATGGCAATGTATGATACGAGACAAAGAAAAACAGGCGTGATCTATCTAAGATGTTGTTAGGCAACTACGAGTCGTCTTGTACTGTATTTATGTGATTAATAACACAGCACTCAACTGTTTGTTTGTTTGTACGTGCGCCGTTAATAGCACATATATAACTTTATTGGACCAAATACGGATTAGACATAGACAATAAAACAACAGAATAGCTTTTGTTTTTTATTGATAACTTACCATCGTTTTTAATTCCATATATTCTTCGAATAAATTCATGTTTTCTTTTGAATCTATCGTCAACTAAAATAATGTTATAAATTGAAAGAAAAATGATTATCAAACCACAAAAAAATAACACGCAAGAATTTAATAGAAAAATTCTCAACGGGTGTTACTTTTTGTCAATTAATATTTCTTTTGATTCAATAAATAAAAAAAAACTCATCGGCTGTATGTGATACTCAAATGAAAATGACTTGTTTTGTTACAAATTTAAATAGAATATTTTCACTTATATTTGTTGTTGAATTGACTAATATTTTATAGTTTGACTTTGACTTTTGATTATAATATTCTGTTGACAAATCAAAAATATGATAGACTTTATTTTTCTCTTGTGATTCTTTTTCTGTTTAAATCGTAAATAAGCCCTACCGAAATTGATGAGATATTAATCAGCATGGCATTAAAGAATAACTAGCTGTAAATGTCGAATGCATGTATTCGTATATATTAGTCTGTAAACGATTATAGCGTAGACAATAATTAAGATGGTTATCAGTGGCTTTTAAACAAACATTATATGTACTTTGCTATAGATCATAAACTTGTTTTGATATGTTTACTTTTTATGAATATTGATATTCTATTCAAGTTCAGAATGATCAAAATCTTTTATTTTTAAGAAGAAAATTTAGGAAAAGTCTCTTATCAATCGATCGATCTAATCTATTTATCAAGCTAAAATGGTTATGTCAAACATCTGTTAATGATTATGTTTTTTGCATGCCAATTTGGCAACGAACATAGTGTAATATCTCGAAAGTATTCGATTGGAAACAGAGAGTTATCTTCTAAATTGTTCTATGGGATATAACTAAGCTGAAATCAGTGCTTGTGTAACGACTGGGAGCTATGCTAAGAAAAAGACGACATTATAAATTTGCCACTTGCTAAGCAGAATTTCAATGAATTCATCATAGAAATTATGATGCTGTTCTGTTTAAAAAATATTTTAATGAAAATTACTCGTATCTCTCATCCTGTCTATAAATATACTGAAGTAACAAAGATTTTTGGCAATTATAAGAATAATGAGTGTACTATAGCGTAAATAATAATAATAATAATAATAATAGTTGGAATTGATTTAAATCTGGTGTTGCTCATTATGAAGCGACTGTTTTTGTAAAAATAAAATAAGTGCTTATATTGTAATAAATTGATTTCAATTTTATTTTGAGACAAGACTTATTCGTTTTTGTTGAACAAAAAAAAAAACGTTTGCTTGTGTAATTTATGGATTAGGTATACGTAGAATTAAATCCGGCCAAATATCTAACATTTAGGAATTTTAATTTGATTCTACATTTCTGCAAACAGAATGAGATAATTAAATAATACTCTACCAATCAAAGTTCTTCATTTTTCTGATCACTTCTCAGCTAACGATAGCTGTGAGTTGTATATAGACGATAATTTCATCCGTTTCTCTCAATGGAAAATAATCAAAAAATCTTGCTCATAAGTTATCGTATTTGCGCCTTCTTCTGCACATGTATACGTTGACTATATCAAATGGTTGTGTTGATATGCATCATTAAAGTCAAATGTAGAAGTAATATTCTCAAAAAACAAAACTACTCTTATCAAATGTTCTGATCCAACCTATTCAGGCAGCAGCTGCCAGTGCTGCTTAGATTCGTGTATCGATATTCTTTTTTTTCTCTCTGACTCTGTACATACCGATAAGAGTCATGCAAATAGAAACGAATACCAACAAAAAAAAAAAACATGAAAAATGGCAGATGCATAGAACTACTTATGTATTCATTCATTTAGTCGGTATTCGATTTTCTACCTTGCCCTTCTTACTCACATAAATTATTTTTTCGATTGAATTCATACGCCAAGTATGCTAAATTATACGTAAGCAGAAAGGAATTTTGTTTGCGCACCATAGAGAAACATATATACATATACGTATATTTAAAAGCGACAGCTGAGTGACGCATATGATGCATTGAGAGATAAACGCAAAAAAATCTCCAAAAAATATTTATCAAAATAAGAATATCTTCTGGTAGCTGTTCTTAGAATTTCAGATTGACATCATTATAATGGCCGACGCAATGGCTGGCAATATTCAAGAATTAATTTTCGCTAAAGCAAAAGAGTTATTTAATATGTGTGATAAAGAAGAAAAGGGTTTTATTATTAGAAGAGATATGCAACGGCTGCGAGATGAGCTCGCTGTTGAGCCCGAACAACTTGAAGATGCTTTTGACTCTTTAGATGTTGATCATAATGGCTTTCTGACTCTTGACGAGTTTACATGTAAGTTGTTGGATTGAAAATTTTCTTTAGTTATCGATTGATTTTAAGCTGGTTTCGGTATGTTTCTTGGTATCCAATTGGATAACATTAATGAGAATGGACCGGAATTCATCGAGCATAATTCTAATGATAATGATGAAAAACGAGAATTTCATGACACGTTAGTAACATTGGGTGCAAAAGATCTGTATGATGATGAAGAAACAATCATGGGATTATGGTTAAAGTTACGTGAAAGTGACCCCGTTTTATTACGGCAATTTGAAAAATTTATTGGTAAAGTTACCGAAGAAATTAAACAATCAAAATTAGATCATCAAAGCATTGAAGCAGCTTTACAAAGTAAATCATCTGTATATAATGATGAAATAAAAAAATTATACGAAGAAATGGAACAACAGATCAAAACAGAAAAATCTAACGTACTTGAACAAGTAAATAAAAATATTTAATTTGTTCTTATAGACTAAGCTGGTCTTATATGATTTATTGTTCGGCTTAGGAAAAATTAAAAGAGCGCGAAATTCGAGAACAAATGGAAGAAGAATTACGTATTAAAGAACAACAATTAGCTGAAGTAACTAAAAAGAAAAATGCTTTAGAAATGAAATTATTTGATATTAATTTAAATGAAACAGAAATGAAACATGATAATGAACGATTACAGCAAGTAATTATATTAAGATAAATAATAAATTTCGTTTTTTGTTTCAAATTGATCTAAAACCGTTTTAGGAAAAAGCCGAACTTGAAGAACAATTACAAGAAATCATAAAAAATCTTGAAGAATCTAAACATTATATATCTCAATTGCAACTTCAAACCAACAAAGAAAAACGAGATCGGGCAAAGTTAATTGATGCAAATAACTATTTGAATAATTACATTTTATTCCATTTTACATAGGCAAACATTAAATTTAACTGAAAATATTGCTATTGAACATGAAAATCTTGTTCAAGAACTTGATAAATTGAAGTCAGTTGGAAATATTCTAAAATCACGACTCTATTTTCTATTCTTATAGATCTATTAATCAGCGTTTATTGGACGAGCGTGATCTTCAACAGGACGCTAAAGTAAGATATCAACATTGAAAATGAACTTAGATATATTTATATTGAAATTTCAGTTAAAAGAACATGTTTCACCATTATATAATGGATCAGTAACAGAAAAAGGCTCGATTTTATCGAACTATATTACTTCACCATATAAGTATGTCATCACCAGTCAATTTTTATTATAGCTTTATAAATATATTGAAAAAAATATTTATAGAACTCTTTGAAGATCTAGTTTCCTTTTAATCATAATTATAGCGTGTGTTGTTTTTGAAGTTTAGAGTTCTAACAAAAATAATTATATATTATCTATTTCTAGCGATGGTAGCGAACCTGAAGAAGATGATGGCATTACATTTTCAATACATGATGATTTCAGTGCAAGTTGCTTTAAAAATGCGCAAAATCAAAATAATTTCAGGTGATTAAATTATATTGTTAATTAGTTATATTTTCCCCTATGATCCGGTGACTAACTCTAGCAGTAAAAGGAACGCATTAAAAATCATCAACAAAAGTAGTGTCGTACATGTATTAGTGACTGTCCATCGTTAATAAAATCGTTAATCTCTGAATATATCATAAGTTTTATTAATTTAAAAATATGGATAGAATAGATTACAACATCTTCTATGAATCTGTAAATAGAATTGAAAAACAGTTCAATTTAAAAATTCATGATAAAGATTACATTTTTATTCGATATTGCATTTAAATCAAATTATTATTTTATTGATTTATTGAAATGCCGTGAGAACACAAGAGAAAATGCTCGACTTTGTCGTATTTTGAGAGTATTTCAAACTTCTTTTCTAGAGTTTCCTTGATGTTTCATGTTTATTTTCGATATTTATCGTAAACACGTTTGTTCAAATTCATTTTATGTAAGTCTATCGCATGCTTCAGCTCAAATACTACATCTTATGTTAGGACTTCAATACGAATGATGAACAACGGATTATTTGAGCTTTCTTGCATAGTAGATTCATAAAAAAAAGTGAATTCAAAAATAAAATCATCTCATAACATATGCTGAAAATAGACTTGAATCACCCAGCGGATTCTATAGAATAACTTTGACATAGCCTTGGGATGCAGCAAAAAGTATATTATTTTCATTTTTTTCTTTCTGTCTTGATAACCAGCCATTGATGATACTCCAGATTTGAATGACATTATTATAAAAACAGTATTAGCCACATGACATACATTGTTTTCATAGAAAAAGTGCTGTGTGTAATATTTTTACAGAAATGTAAAGTTTTATTCGATAGACGTATGTCAACTTCGTTTCTATTGACTCTACAGCTATTGATTTTCGTCTTGAGCTACAATTATTACTATGTACAAACATAGATTTTCGAGCGCATCTTTAAAATATGGATATAACAATATTTCATGTTATGTTTGAATCAAATGAATTCATGCCGATTGAAATATTTTATTGTTTTCTTCGTTCCGTTTACACAAACAAATTGTGCTTTCTAATCAAGTATTCTTCTCATGAGATGTTACGTAAATTGTATATGTATGTTTAGTACTGAAAATCTGGGTACACGTCACCAACCTATTGGTGCACATGCAGCTTTTCAATATTCGGAGATAATGGTAAAAGAAATCAATAAGAATAAATTTTAATTTTAATAATTATTTGTATTGATTATAGAATGTAGCATCCAATGCTGCACCTGATCGAATATTTAAAGTAGCGTTTATTGGTTTGTTAAATAGAAGTTAAATCTATTGCGATGTTCAAAATAAACTTTCTATATTTAGGTGATAGTGGAGTTGGTAAAACAAGTTTCATTCAACGATTTTGTCAGAATCAATTCACAGAAACATTTTCAGCGACACTTGGCGTTGATCTGCAAGTTAAAATGCTCAATATAGATGATCGTATTATAGCCTTACAATTATGGGATACTGTAATTAAATATATTTCTTGATTTTTCTCATTATTAATCTTCATATATATTGTTAGGCTGGCCAAGAGAGGTTTCTAGAAAAACTGCTATTGCTATTGTTGTTATTCTTTTAGTTAATACTAGATTTCGAAGTATCACTAAACAATATTTACGTAAATCTGATGGAGTTATTCTTGTTTACGATGTTACATGTGAAATAACATTTCAAAATGTTCGTTCATGGATGTCAAGTATACAGGTATTTGTTTTGGTGAAAACTTGCTTTTCTTCTCTTAATTACATAAAATATAATTATAGGAATCAACTGATGAGGATTGTACTCTAGTTCTTGTTGGTAATAAGATTGATTTATGTGCTGATGATGAACATCGACCTGTTAAATATAAAGATGGATCAAGATTAGCTAATGTAAATTTGATGTATTTTCTTGCAATAAAATACATATGTTTGTCTATTTTGTAGACATGTCGATGCTTATTCTTTGAAAGTAGTGCTCGATTAGGTATATCAGTGCTTGAAATAATGGAAGCTGTCGCTCGGTAACATTTTAATAACGATTATATTTTTATTTCATATTTTCTTTTTTTGCAGAGTAATGCAAGAAAAAGACGATAGACTACGTAAAGGGGAAAACATTGTAAATCTATCCTCTAAAACAAAGAAAAGTGGCTGTTGTTAATCAAAATTAATAATTTATTTTTTCTTATATGTATATATCTCGGGCAATGGTATTTTGTAATAAAAGCCTCCAAAAGATAAAAAAACAACAACAACAGAACTCGTATTATAATGATCATGAATAAATATGTAGCTATATAATGCAACCTTTAAATAGAAGAGTACCAGTCTAAGCAAAGTATTTGCTTTAAAGATCAATTTATCGCTGGCCGAAAAGAGATAACTACGTTAAATAATAATGGTTAATCTTCGGCTTGTTGTGTTGTCAAGCGAAAGCGAACAGAAGATGAAAGTTGTTGTACAGCGCGACCGCATACTATATCGTATGAAGTCCTTGTAATTGCATGAATAACTTTGCCTCGTATCGATAAACAAATTTCCAATGATGATAGTGATTGCTTTAGGCAGGGCTGGCTACGTGGGGCGGGGGGGAAGATTTTCTTGTGTGTTAAGTTGCCAATTGTCAGTCATCTAGAAAGAGATACAAATATATAGTTATACTACAAAAACAATTCGGATAGAAACAAGCTGCTGTCATCCCATCCTACTGTGTTGGATGTTCTTCTTCATTTGTTGAATACAATGCAACTTTTTATTATTACTATTGTATGTGCTACTATGTTAACCATTTATTGTAATTCATCTGAAGATATTGTACAATGTAATGATCTTGTCATCAATCATGAGAAACTACAACAAATGAATACCAAAGAACAAGAAGAATTTGTAAATAAATCATATTTTATTGCATGAAAATTTTATAGAAAAAGTTTCTAATAGAACCATCGATAAATTTTTAGCAGAAGTTTCTAACAATTCGACTCTTTTTCTTTTTGAATTGTGGAGCAACATGAGTATTTATGTGTTCACTCAATAGAAAAACTTGTCAACTGCGAAGACTTTATTTCTGATGGGCCGTATGAGATATACTGCTTTGTGTAGGTTATAATTAGTGAATAACAATGAGAACATAATTGAAAAAGAAGGAAACATTCAAACTAGTGACTTTTAGTGTTCGTTCATAAATTTCTAAATTTTCTATTTCATAACTTTGTTCAATTATAATCATATCGAGACTACAAAATCAAAGATTTGCTTTCAGAGTAATTCTTTTTATCGGATCGTTTTATCCTATGTTATCAAATAATGAGTAATCTAATAATAATATTCAATGACCTAACTATTTCATTATAATTAACGTTAGTGAGATTTCGATCCTAGGATTTTTCTACTCAGATTTTTACACCAGATATAAATCTACTTCATTGTTGATCATAAAAAGATATTTATTTGCAAATAAATATTATACTCGATAATATTTAGTAATATTCATTTACATTAAAGTCCCTTGAACTAAATAGAATTCAAAATTTTCGATATTTTTATATATTTAGACTAAATCAGTTATGGCAGAATATGACAAAAATTTAACAGATATTGCTTATATAACGTCGGTAGCTGAATTTCAAACACATTTACATTTGAACGATTCAAGTAAAAAGCGTGCAATGGTAAAACTTTCATTTATTATGATTCATATTTTTAATTTTATTCAAAATTAGGAAAAATATTATGAAACTTATCGTGTTTGTCTGAAAAACATTGCGATTATTGGACGACAATTACAATCACTGATCAATAGTAATCAAACATCGATACGTTGGTTATTACAACGTACACAAGCCATTGGTGAAGCCGGAGAGAATAATACAGTTAATAAATTTGAAATACAAAAGCTAAAAACTTCTATCAAAGAAATGTATCATCGAAAGTTTATTTGGAATAGTACACAATTAGGCATTGATGGTTTGTTTATTTATTTTATATAGGAAGAAATGAAGTGGAAGATCATTTTGTTGTATTTTCTAGAAGTACAAGAAATTCTTGGTACACTCGAATCACCTGATGATCTTCTTTCACTATGGAATGCAACTTATGAAGTAGCGATGCCAATGCGAGAGAATTATTCAAAGTTAATTGCTGCACAAAATCAACAGGCCAAACAGAACCGTATCTCATCAGTAACCCATTCTCATATCTAATCTTCGCAGTCATTTTAAAAGCGATCTAAGAAAAAGAAATTTAAAGGATATTATCGACATATATTAGTTAAAATATTTGCAAACATTATATGCAAAGTAGAATAAGTATCACGATTTATATATATATTCTAAGCCAGTTTAATATGCCTATTTTATTATTTTTGATTACATAGTTCAGATACTATTAATTTCTGACTGTTACCAGAAAAATTCGGCACAACTTTGTTCCTTGTATTCTTATTGATACAATGTATAGGCTGGTGCAGCGGAAGTCAGAAAAATAAGCGTGATAATGGTCAATGCACAAATCTTTAGTACTGTATATTTGGACAATTTTTCTAATCTGTGAGATTATAAGTGTGCTTTCAGAAATCAGTGAAAACGAAATGAAAAGAAAACTAAATATTTCGAAAAGAACCTGACAGATAATTTATATTCGTCATCCGAACATATTATCTGTCATTAATAAGTTTGTCGTTAATATTCTATCACAGTTGTAGACGTTTTCATGCACGATTCTATTTCATTACATTAGCAGCTAGATACAGTACTCCTATTTATTTGTTAGCTTCTTTCAAAATCACTAGCTTCTAACAGTATGTAAAGAAAGTCTATCGTTTCTCAGCTCACGTATTGTTTACGAATAGAAATAAATTATTCCTGCCTCGGCATATGATGAGAAAACCACCAATACGTTCTTTTCTATTCTGTTTAGAAAATTAATAAGATTTGATTTCAGCGTAGAAATGTTTCGCTTAGCTATTTAAATCAAATATTGGAAGTACGCATTGCTAATTTTCTTAGATCAACTTGCAATCAATTTTTTCAAATTAAATTCTGTTTGTAAACATTTTAAAGTTATGTCGAATAATATCCTAAGACAATCGATCAACTCGTAGAACAAGTGAAAAGAGATTGATAGAAAGCAAAGTATCATGTCTATAACAGAACAGATTCATGCGCATCTGTATCAGTAAAATGAATATTTTCTAAAAATAACCATGGAGAAATTTACTAACTGTCCTAACTTGTGTCTGTTACCGATTTAAACAACTCTTGAATATTTCTTTTTCGTCCAAGGTTTAAACGAAAAAAGTGAGTCAACATCGAATATGGAGGAACGCCGTGTAGTTGAACAATTATGGCAAGAATTGAAACCACTGCATCGTCTATTGCATGCTTATATAAGGCAAAAACTGTATAAACTACATCCAAAACATATTCAATTAGATCAACCTATTCCAGTTCATTTAACAAGTTTGAAATTAATTAAAAATAAAATGATTATTTCAAAATTTGCATATTTCTTATAGAAGATATATTTGGTTCAATGATGACTTATCTTATGAAGGATATTCTACCATTTCCTCATCTCAAAGGAATCGACTTAGGTCCTGTGATGAAACAAAAGGTCCGTTAATTTTTTCATCAAAACCTATCTCTTTATTTGAATTATGTTTTTTGTTTTGTTTTTTACGATTAGAATTTTACTGAAGAAAAAATTTTTCAATATGCTGATCAATTTTTTGTGTCATTAAATTTAACAAAAGTATCAAATCATTTTTGGAATTTCTCAGTATTTAAAAAAATCCCAGGTCGTCCTATGTCTTGTCATCCGACTGCATTTGATATGTACAAATATGATGATGTTAGGTTGGTTGAATCATATTATTACTATTTTCTGATTTTCTTTTCTTTTCTTTTTTTTGTCTGACATAACTTCTGAATTGAATATAGGTCGATCATGACGAGTATGTAAGGATTGAACTCCGAAGTAGGAAGTCTTGCTTTTGTCCCATTGTGCCATATACTCTTAGACGTGTGAGTCGTCATTCTGAAAGGCGCGACAAACATTTAAGCAACAGTTTAGTTCATCTAAAGATTCAGTAAAAAGATGCTGAAGGATCTTTCTCAATCTAGATAGAATAAAACAGTTTTCGTATGTTGATAAATAATACTTGAATCGTGTTTAACATAGGAGTCTTTCAAGGTTTGCACTGGCAGGTTTTTATTATTGATTTGATTTAGAATTCGAATGTGTACAAGTTTAACATCACGTGATTTCTATGTTGTTCATCATGAGATGGGTCATATCCAACATTACCTACAATATAAATCTTTACCATTTTGGTTTCGGCGTTCGCCACATGGTGCTTTTGGTGAAGCTATTGGTGATGCAATTGCATTGGCTGCAATGTCACCTACACATTTAAAACGTATTGGTTTATTAGAAAATTATGCATTGTCGAAAGGTTAATTGTTCTCGTTGAACAAAACTACTGACATATCCTCTTTTTCTTTTCATTATAGAGGACAATATAAATTTTCTAGCTTCACAAGGTTTAAGTCGTCTGTTTCTACCACCATATGCATACGCACTTGATATTTGGCGTTGGTCAGTTTATAATGGGTCAATACAACCATCTGAATACAATAGACGTTATTGGAATCTTGTGTAAATTAGATTATCTCTCATTCAAAACTGATTTTTCAGCACACCTCAATAGACTTTGTTCTATCTAATCAGTATCATTTATTTTTTTTCTGAAAAAGCTTTAAACTGCATCTAATTTTTAAACGGTTGAAAAATAAATCAGAATTTTATTAAACAAATTCTAATAGTTTTTTTCTTTTTTATAGCTGTCAATATCAAGGTATGAAACCGGCTAAACCTCGTGATGAACAATATTTTGATGCTGGTACTAAAATTCATGTTGCTTTTGATTTATCTTATATTAAGTAAACATAATTTTCTAAAATAATACATATGTAAAACTGGCTTTTATTTATTTTATGTTAAGATATTTTCTTGCTCATGTTTTTCAATTTCAAATTTTCGATGTACTGTGCCAAGAAGCAGGTTATCAAGGGCCATTACATTTGTGCGATTTACATGGTTCGGCTGCTGCTGGAAACAAACTCAAGTAAACTTGTTGATTCTGATGTTTCTTGATAGTCAAAGATTTAATTTAGAATATTACTTGGGCTTGGCTCATCAAAACCTTGGGAGGATATATTAGAGGAATTCGCTGGTGTAAGAACATTTTCCGCTAAATCCTGTTTACGATATTTTAAACCACTGCAAGATTATCTTGAGTCATTGGTTGAACAAGGTCAATTAAATGTTGGATGGACTTGTAATAACGATAAGAATGATGCAAGACGAAAAACATTATCTCGACGAAAATTTTATTTGCTTATATTTATGAATTTTATGTTGTCGATTAGTTTATTTTAATTTATAACTATGAAGAATGAGATTTTTTTGCATTTCCTATCAATATTTCTAATTTTTTTCTAATTTTCAAACATATTATATACGTAGCATGAGAAATAAATATAATACCTTCTGTATTAAAATAAAAATAAATGAATTAAATAATTATATTCAATGAAAATAAATCGCTTAAATGATTTTTGTATTTACTCTGTGATAATGAATTAGCTTTCAAATCTTTTTGAAGTGCTTTTTTTTATCGAGCGATTGAAA
Organism: Rotaria socialis; assembly: GCA_905331475.1. Taxonomy (NCBI): domain Eukaryota; kingdom Metazoa; phylum Rotifera; class Eurotatoria; order Philodinida; family Philodinidae; genus Rotaria; species Rotaria socialis. The sequence continues at coordinate 51,046 of CAJNYU010000847.1, read as the reverse complement.
TTTATTCGAAGGCAAAGCAATTATTTTGTCATTAGATATCTAAATTTTACTGTATGACGCACTATTATCGAACCATATCTTGTTTGTATAAATACTGACTCATTCTGCAAGGAAATGATCGCATTGTAAAAATATAGCTTATGAATAGCATATTTTCATAGAAAACATCACGCGGCAATTACTTGTTCATTGAAGCATAACTATATAGTATCATTTGCATATTTCTTACACAGTATATGGGTAATATAGATAGTGTCTCTTTTCGACATTCTTCATCTGTTCGAACATCTTTGAATTCCATAGCTCCTCTATATCAAGCATGTCATGATGGTGATGAAGAACGAGTTCGAACTCTTTTACAAAAATATTCTTATGGTGATTTAAATCAACAAGAATTTTCATATGATGGCAACACATGTCTGCATGTTGCTGCTGCAAATGGCCATGATAATATTGTCCAACTGTTACTTAAGCATGGTTGTTATCGGTCGTCTATTCTTAACTCACAGAATCAGAGTGCTTATGAAGTAGCAGCATTGAATAAGGAATCTACACGTTTGTTATTTCTTCGTCACGAAGAAAACAATTCATTGTCGAAAGATTCTTCACGCTTTTTTGAACAAAATGCATTGGACTGTTTTGATATCATTAAAGTTGAAGATAATTTAGACAACGAACGTGACAATGATAGAACGTCAGCAACAGTGCAAGCAACAACGAATGTACAAACATTCAAGACTGAAGAAGAAAAACAACATGAAATTGAATATTCTGCAAGTTCAAAAGCTATGTGTCAATCACGTTTTTGTCGTTTTTGTGTTAATAATTTTCATTCTGATAAGCCCTTAGATCATCGTTCGATAACGAAACGCTTAAATAATTTATTAGAAGAAGTTAAGATCAGTAATTCTGATGATTATGCCAAAATAGATGATTTAATAAAGCAATATGAACAACAAGAAGATTTCATCGAACAATTGCTTCATTTATATACGCTGGAAACAAAATTTTATCATATATTAAGAACAGATTGTTTACCATTAGCGATACCATTATTTATACATTTACCAAAGTTAAGAGAACGATTTTTTAAAGGACGTGTTTATCGTGGTATGCATATGACATGTGAGCAATTATTAACCTACCAAATAGCTATGGAAATACCAGGAACAGTTTTACAAACACGTTCATTTTCTTCAACATCTATGAATCGTTCGGTTGCCGAAGAGTTTGCATATGTGAAAAAAAAAGATAATGATAAAGAACTTTGTGTTTTATTTATATTTGATTTTCCTGATGTTTGCGATCAAGCTATTAATCTTACTAGAATATCAACTGATAGACCGTGTTTAAGTGAATATGAAAATGAACGAGAAGTACTTATTTTACCATGGACTTTATTTGAAGTAAAACGTGTACGAAAAGCATCCGATGAAGATGATTTATGTACTATACATTTAACAAATATTATAATTCCGAAGAAAAATATTTTCTCAACATTGAAATGGAGTTATGCTGAATTTAAAAAGAAAATCATCAAAGAAAGAAAATTGCAATTCGATTGTGCTTTTCAAAAGCATAAAACATCATTGAATAAAAATTAATTCTTTTTGTTTATAAATATCCTAGTTCTGTTGTTTACATTCTAATATATTCTTATATTATGCATCTATAATTGGACTGCACATGTTGACATCGTCCATGTTCCTTGACATTTTCAGTTCTGTTTTCTAATTAGGATGGAGCAAAGTTGTTTTCCTGAAGGAATATACCGAACAAAAGGGATAAGTCAATATTCGTCAAAAACATACAAATCAATACAGACAGTTGAAAAGTATCTTAAGGCATAATCTTTCACATACGAAATTTCGTTTTATTCGATTCATTTTGTGTTTGTCAAAAATTATGATGATTATTATTAGCATTGCATTTTTATATTTTATATTTTTTTCCTACTCTAAAGTTACTATACAATAAACAAACTAATGTTCTGTTCTTGACATTATTTTTTCGTATGAATACGTTCCGATACACGACTTTAATAATGACCCATGTTAGGAATTAATGATTGTTGAAACAAAAGGTACAGTGGCATTCAAACAGTTCTCTAATATTTACTTAATCAAGTAATTTTAAAACACACAGATACGTGCAAAATATTATGATCGATTCATCTCTTAGTTAAACGAAATCGATATAATTACTTTTCTAATTGCCCAGCAGAATAGTATCAGTTCAGTTTGATTGATATCTTTAAATCAGCTTTTCAATTTACTTCATTATGTTTTATTTAATCAAAATCATGTCGATAATATTGTATGTTAAAAGTAACCAACTCTGTAGCATAAGAAGAAAACAATAGACATTCGGTAAAGTATCGTAAATAAGATCTTTTAGAATCTTAAATACAACAGTTCTAACTAGACTCTAAACTGTGCTTTTCAAAAATTAATTATGTAGCTTCTAGGCTATAAAAATAAGATCTACAAATCAGAATTTATCTGTGTAAATACATATATCTGTAATAATATAGTTATCATATGATAAGCATGACTCAAATGACGATCTGAAAACTAACAGTCTAGAATAACAAAAACCAGGCACACTTAAGTATTAGAACATAGATAAAACAAAAACTAATTAGTATAACAAAATCAAGAATATGAAATTCCATAAACGATCGTATTTCTTCTTATCATGTACAGATAAATACGATGATACCATTTAGACGAGTAATACAAAACATATATATATATATCACTATTTATGATCAATTACGAACTCAATTAATCGATTTGCAATTTTTCAGAAGTAGTCATCATTCATGTTCATCTATTGAATCTTTTATTTCAAGATAAAATAAATCATTTCGCTACAAGTGATAGAGTTAATCTGATTGATTATGGTTAGTTGTATTGATTTGGATGTTATTTGTCATAATCAATCCATATCCCGAGTATTGGTTGCTCTATTTTAAGCATGAACGAAGCAGTTGAAAATTTTTCTGTGACAAAATGAACTTCATTTGAAAGATATGTAGCATATTAAAAACTATTGTTCTTTAGATGATACATACTAATCAGTTTTATGAAACAAATCGCTCTTATCCGAAACTTTGCTTAACGCATATTTTATATTGAAAACAGCTTGCATGTATGCCTATATTCCGTCAATATGACATTAATAAATCAAGCTGCGAACGTAAACAGTACTCTACATGAATATTCATCATCTGTGGTGTCACCTGTTGGAGAATAGGAAGGAATTGCTTTTCGCCTACTTCCCGATTTCGAAAAACTACATTCAAATAACGCACCATCTTTCCTAATTTTGAAAACTTTTCTTTAACGATATTCTTTTTGTTGAACTCAACCTTTCAATTCTATTGTTGTGTCCATTACTCAGTTCGAGTTTAAATCGTCATAGATATGAAGAATTAATTCCGTTACAATTTCAAAATTGCTGGGCGACCCATCACTAGTTACAATTGTTCTTACAGTATTTGTTGAATCTTGAAAAGTCATAGGATTGCCATAATTTAAACGTTTTCATTTAACTCTTTTCACATAATAAAATGACTTTAAAAAAAACTTATTTTGATCAAAAAAGAGGTAAAAGAAATATTTTGCATATACAAAACAGAAATGGCATGAAGTACTGACAATTAATGCATAGAAAGCGCCGAAAGAAAAAACAATCAATGAAATTAACTCAATTGTGAATTATAATGACGTGAATATAATCGTTCTATTGGGACAGATTTATCACGTATAGATGGAGCAGAAAGTAGAATCATAATTGAACCAGTAATTGTTAAAATAATAAATATTATTAAAAAACATCGATCTATAACAAGTGCAATGAATCGCCAGCCTTCTCTTTCCTAGAATAAAAAAAAAGTATAATTTTTGTATTTTAACTCGATTTATATTTAAAGAAAAAACTAGAATTTCAATACGAACCAAATCATCTTTTTGTGATTCACGTTGTGTTTCACTAATGTATCGAATATCTTTTATTGCTTGTTGAATTATTGGTGGATACTTATCAATTGATATTGCTTTAACGTAATTATTTAATCGGTTTAGATTATTATTGCCACCATTAATGGGTTCTTCTTTACCGGGATCGTCTTCCGTTTGTAGTATAGCATTAGCAATATGTGGCTTTGCCATAAATATAAATGGTGGTATTATTTGAAAAAACCAGCGTTTAACCCAATTAGGCATATGGTGTGTATTTGGATGACGCCAATGAATATTTAATGTTATTATTGTTATAAATATAGATGCATTGACAAGTACTAATGTAAAAAATAAATAGGTTCCAAGTAATGATATTGTAAGTGATGTTGGAGGTATAAGATCAATCAAAAGAAGATAAAAAACTTGAAGTGCGACAAAAATCGAGATAGATAGAGTTAATTTTTCACCACAGTCGCCTAATTTTTTTAAATAGAAAAAAAAAAGAAACATTTAATTCTCGGTATTTTTTGTCTTTTATTTGTTACTTACTAGGTAAGCAAAAAACAAGAATAGTGAGAAATGCAATATTCACACATGGAATAACAAGATTAACCATATAAAAAAGTGGTTTACGTCGAATATATATAGCGAATGTTACATCATAATATGGATCATCTTTACAACAATCGTAAATAAGTACATGACGTACAGCAGCCTAAAAATATCGGAAAGTTATCAAATTAATTAGTATATTTTTCCTATAGTAAGAATCTCTTTACCATAGAAGCCTACAATCAATGTAGATATTTATTAGAATATTGTTAAAACATTGTTATCATAGTGATTAAGACTTTCGTTAGGTCGGATAATTTTTATGTTTGAAAAAAGAACATAGTATGAAAGAAAACTCGAGTTATTACTTATTGAATCGTGAAAGTAAATTAAGTTCTTGGGTACTTAATGTTCTGCAAGGTCATCATTTCTTTGCATAGATTCTCATGAATAACTTACTCCCAGATCGATTTCAAAGTGTCATATCAGTGACTTTTGTTAGTTACAGTGTTCTATTTCAATAACCCTTACAATGTCACTACTTGTGCTTGAGAACACATGTTGGCATTGTGTGTAATTGAATTATGTTATTAAGTCGGAAAGGAAGTTTTCAAAAATTTCACATAGAACTAGTTTTCTAATTGTTAAGAAAAGCAAAATTTGAAATATATAAAAGAAAATCTTTGAGTTTTAAAGATAAATTTCAATGAATTTTATTTAGTTTTATCGGCTAAAACTTTTATGTTTAAATCGATTAACCAATAAGAATCGTAACAAATGAAATTTATCTTTACTGTTGAATTTTATCGTATTCAACCAATATCAATGTTAATAAAATTCTAGTTCCAAATAAAAGCTCAGTCAAGTTATGGTTGACTGGCCATCAAGACATAAATTCATCTCAGCATGAAGAAAATCCACATTTAATGAATGGAGACAAATCATTGATTTTTTTATTATGAGATTCATTTGATGAAATATTTAGATTTTTTGGTTTACATATACACTTTAGTAAAAATCAATCATTAATAAAGTTAAATGAAATCATGATAAAAATGAGTGAACATAAATTCATGAGTTTTATTCAATCATATCAGTAATTTTTAGATAAATGCAATCTTTTAGACCATTTCAAATAGACTTTTTTTTATTTTAGAATTCTTGAATAAAATAACAATATGCAATTTAAATTTCGTCTAATAGTCACTCACACTCGTAGCCGCAAACTTTCGAATGAATTAAAAACTAATCTTCATACGACAAGAAACATGGATAATATATTCTAGTTCTATCAATTTATTTTAGTACGAAAACTGATCTTCTCCACAGTGGAACTTATATACACAGGAAATATGATATGTATTTATCTCTATTTATAAAACAAAAGCAGCTCATCATATCGTTAAAAGTAATGAGCACTTGATAGTCAAACATTGATTGTGTTTGAAAATCGATCAATGTAAAAATGAAACCAAGATATTTTTCTAGGACGGATAAGTCTATTATCAGATTCTAATTTAACTTTAATAGAGTTTCTGTAGAATCTAATGAGTCTCATGAAAAATTCTAGAAACTCTATCGTATCATCCGATTAGAATCTAACTAAATTCTATCGCAATGATCGATGTCGAATTGATTCTCATTTGAATGATTGCATCTGAATTTGTTCTTTTGCAATCACTACATACGTATTTCTTAATAAAAATGATAACACTTACAACTGAAAGAATATCCCATTCAATTGATGGATAATAATCAGTAAGATCTACGCCGACATCAACAAGAATTAGCCCTGATTTATGATTAAGATCAACCTATATTTGGAGAAAAAATAAAGATTCATTTTCTATTTTCGTATTCATCATTTCCATCATACTAGATTTCCATTGTGAGTCCATGTACCAAATTTTAATGTACAATTTTGTATATCAAATGGATAATATTGAATATTAATAGGACAATAAGATTTATAAATAACAGGAGGATTCCATTTTATTGTTCCATTCCAATGCTTGAAAGTGAAAACCGCAAAAATTCTTTAATATATTTCCAAAGACATTTTACTTACAACATGCGCTTTCGTTATCGTATTAACTTCATAGGTTCCATCTGCATTATTATATAGAACAATATCAGGCACCCAAATATCAGACGATGGAATTTCAACAACTTCAATTCCACCATATTGATTTGGATCCCAAGTTAATTTGTAGTCTGTCCATTCCTGAAAATATAAAAGAACAAATTATCTTCTTTTGAAAATAATTCAATGGAAATTACTTACATGTTCCAACCAAACATTTGTTGTCATGATTTGATTTCGTTCATCGATATCAGATAGTTGTGATAATTTTAATCCTAATGACATATTTACTAATTGATTTACTGATTGCACTGGTAAAACATTTTTATTATAATCTTTCATTAATTGATGTAAAAGAAGTTTAGCTTCAACATTGCCATGGATTTCTATATAGATATATAAATATATAAATATATATTTATTTATAATAAAGATATTATGGTAGCTTCTTGGCATTTAATCTTACCGTATATTTCGTTGATGAAAAGAAAAATAATTATCGTACAGAAGTTAAGCATGATCCTACTGATAATTGCTTTATCCAGCAGTTAGTTTGACGACAGACCAACTACACTGTGCTAATGATCTACAGTTTATATCTTGTATTTTACGAGACAATAAACGACGATCGATGGAAAGGCAACAGCAGTAGTAGACGAATACGCATCAGAAAAAGAAAAGAAAAGAAAAGAGAAGAATAAGAAATAAGGAACAACATTCTTTTCCTCTATCATCACTCCATTCCTTAGAACACATGTACTATGGTTATAACGACGTAAACTGTGACAATATGTGTATGTTACGGTTTCTTTTTCCTTCTTCTTGTTCTTCTTCTCCCTCTTCTTCTGCTTTTATAATAACATTTAACCCTTCTGTTTACTTACTCAATTAGATCAAGAAGAGTTAACTTTATCTGAATGAATAGTAGCAAAGATGAAGTTTGCTTCTCTATCGTATGACTCTCTCGAGGAGCAAATGAATCGTATACGTCATATCAACAGTATAGGCGATGCAATCGATTTTTGTCTCCTTCGTGTCACAGAAAAGAAAAAGAAAAAAATCCCGAGAAAAGACACAAGTAAGAAAAAAAGAAAAGAAATAGTCCCAACTCAATGTATCGTAAATGTCTCTTCCTTATTGTTTGTTGTCCTGGTAAATCGCATTGATAAGGAATCATCTAGATGGTGCTGAATATATATATATATATATACAAAAGAATACTGATATAGTGGAGTACGAATGAAAACAAAAGCGAATACATTTGATTTCTTATCAAGATGCCATTTTTTTTTGTCAATTTCATTCCGAATCTATTGCAAAATTCATGAACGTTTTATATAGAATAAAGATTAAGAGGGTTTAAAATCTTAGTAAATAGATAGAGTATACAACAAATAATCGAATGTTCTCTGCTGATTAGAGCAATCAGAGAAAAAAAATACCAATGGCAAGATTCTGCTTTATTTATTCCATATAAAAACTCTCAATATTTGTAACCAAAATGAATATATAGTCTATAAATTGGAATAAACTAATTCTATTGAATCTTTCCGTACAAGAATTTGGTCGTTTTGATTTCATATTATCTTAGCCTTATTGCTTATAGGCTATTACTTTATAATTTTTGAGGCAAACCATATTATTTTGACTGCTCTTGTCTTGTTTACTACGTGTTTTGATGGCACGAATTCATGTAACTTTGGATAAAAATAAATGGATCGAGATTTATTGAATGAATATAGATAAAAAAAATTGTTTTGAATGCGACCTATATTACATTGTTCAAATAGATTGTGCTAATAAATCAAAACAACAATTCATCTGAACTATTTCAATTTAAAAGTTGTTATCATTTTTTTCCGTTCTATTCTGATAATAATTACACATAGAAAGCAACCAAAAATAGAAAATATAATTATTATCGATATCGTTTTAATGCATCTCGAGAGATTATTAAACGCATTACTTCATTTGTTCCTACAACAAAAAATAAAAATAAATGATTACATCATAAGTTTCGTATTTTAATTAACCTTCAAGAATTTGATGAACACGACAATCGCGCATATATTGTTGAACTGAAGTTGATTTTATATATCCATAACCACCATGCATTTGTAGTGCTTGATTACAGATCTAGAAAAAAATTATTCTGCTATAATACATTAAACTAAAAGATTTTCTATTTGATCCGTTTTATCAAAGGTTTACTTTTAGTCTCTCTGCTAAATATTGACTCTACATCTATATTTAATCTATTCAGTTGCGCATACTTTCAGATGTGTTCTCTTTTGTCTTTTCAGATAAGATCATAATATAATCATGAGTTTTAAAACAATGTTCCAATGGTGGAGCATGAAACTTTTTCAATAGAAAATATGAGTGATACATGAAATGTTAGATTGAAGTTGAGAATTTTTCTTAAAATTAGAACTAGGATTTAATGTCCTATCATCGTGGGGTGTAAGAATGAGCACTGTGGATTTAAATTCAACTGAAGCAAAGAAGTGACCAATACGTTGAAGATTAGATTTACCATGTGTTCTTAAAGTATGCTGTATATTCTCGCTCGGAACATGAGTAAATACTGAAAAATGATATTTTGGTTATCAGTAGTAGAAAATTGTCAGATGCAAAATCTCAAACGTGTACTTGTCAACTGTTAAAATCATAGAAATTGATTGAAGTTTCTAAAATGGGCTAAATTCGAAACTCTAAGAACTTCGTCAAGATCTATCATTTTTGTGTACTCAAAAAGTGAGTACACTCTAGAATCGGTCAGTGTGTCCGGCCGGCCGTAGGCACGATAGCTTGCGAAAGGAGAGTCAGAGCGTGATGAAATTTTCCACACAGTTCAATCTCATGAATATCTCGGTCGAGTTCGAAGATGAGAAGGATCCCTCAAGAAATGATTGAGTTATTGAAAACATTGTCATTTTTGACCAGGCCCTCCCTGAGGAGGAGTACAGAGAAGTTTTTTCAAAAAATAAATCTTTCTCAGAACTATTCACAACATATATAAATCGACTCAGTTTTTAACGCTGATTCCGAATCTGATATTAGTTTTGAGCTAAACCGTAGCTTTCTGATGAAACATCGCCTGAAAAACGTCTCAAAATGCACAANCATCACCTGAAAAACGTCTCAAATGCACAAAAACTGCATCCAGAAATCAAATTGCCTAGTTTCTCATGATAATTTTCGTGTTCAGACATTCTAGAATGACTCATACATCCCATGCACTTCTTGCAGTACACATAACTTTCGGATGAAATCCGAAGTTTCCACATTTATTTAAATTTCAATTGAATTGAACTGACAATTGAAAAACGAGCTTTTTTAGTGGTAACATTAGCTTAGAGATAGTGGACACATAATGTTACATTTTAATCTGTTAGATGTTCTATCGTAAAATGCTACATATATGACAATAGAAATTCATTTCAATACTTACATCGAAACATGCATCTGTAGCGAATAATTTAGCCATTGAACATAGAGTGACTGTATCCGGTGAATTTTGATCAAGTGCTAAAGCAGCTTTTCGTACTAATAATCGACTTGCGACTAATTTTGTAAACATTTCGGCGAATTTGAATTGTAGATGCTTGAAAAAGATGAATGCTCAATGTTTAATAATTGCAAAAGAAAGAGAATTTCTATGAATATCTACCTGAAACTGTTCAAGAGATTTACCAAATTGTTTTCGTACTTTTAAATATTCACCAGTTTTTTGAATACTTGCTTGTGCAGCACCAAGTGAACAACTAGCTAAAATAGTTTAGATAAAAACGAATAATAAATTTCAAAAAAACAAGAAACAATTGTTTTATTTACCAATATTAATTCGACCACCATTTAAACCACGCATAGCTATTTCAAAGCCTTGACCTTCATTTCCAATGAGATTTTCAACAGGTACTTCGCAGTCATCCATAATTACTGGTCGTGTTGGTTGTGAATTCCATCCAATCTAAGAGAAAATTGTTTCATTGAACTTGGACACGAATGTAAAACAAACCATACTTTTTCTTCTTTTTTTCCAAACGATAATCCTGGTGAATCTTTTTCGACAAGTATACAGGATATACCTTTCGGTGTTTGATCACCAGTTCGACACATAACAAGATAAATATCACTTTCACCACCACCACTAATAAATGCTTTAGTTCCATTTAAAATATATTTATCACCTTTACGTTCAGCTCGTGTAGTTAACGAAGCAGCGTCACTTCCAGCTCCTAAACAGAATATAGAGTGATAAGAAAATTCATATATGAATCAACAGAAGAATTTGATTTCTTCTCATCAATATTTTTAAGACCTGCGATATCAGAATACTAAAGTTCTCAAATTAGAACACATAGTTTCTACTACGATCAACTATTTATTGCTACTGAATGGCGACTTACTAACATGAAATACTTCGCAAAAAATCAAGTACAATCATAGATATCATTGAAATTAAGTTGTCTCATGAAAATTAAGTTAAAAATAGCATTCCTACAGTACATATTTTGAATTATTAATAGAATTATAATCTCGCTATGAATCCGATCATTAGTTTTAGTTAATATGCGGTTGGCATTAAAATATATAAACCTGGTTCTGTAAGACAATATGAACTAAATAGCTCCATAGTAGCTAAGCGTGGAATCCATTTTGCGCGATTTACATCAGATCCAAATGTATCAATCATCCATGCGCACATACTAGAAACGAAGCGTAGTCATTACAAGAAAAGAAAAGTGTTATGCAATATTTTCTGCATACTTGTGTATGCTGAGATAAGCTGCCGTACTAACACAACCTTGCGATAGTGCTTCGAAAATAAGCGATGCATCCAGCCGTGTGCCACCAGTTCCACCGAATTCATCTCGACAATAAATGGCAGCAAAACCAAGCTGAGCTGCTTTACGAAGGGTATCTTTGGGAAAGTATTCCTGAATTTTCATATGTCAAAATATATTTTACAAATAAACGTAAATACTGCCTCACAGTTCGGTCCCATTCGTACATAAAAGGTGCCATTTCAGTTTGAGCGAATTGATTGGCCGTTTGTTGAATAGCTTTTTGCTCTTCATCAAGAGCATCTTCGACTATTCAAAATTGAAAAGTTAATGAGAAAGAATTTTATTTCTAATTTAAAGCTCACCGCTACACGTATGACTTATCGACTGATGTCTTCCAATATTCGATATCAGTGAGCCTCGTTGAAACAACGATAAATGTCGAAAAAAAGCTGTATTCAATCGATACATCTACATATATAATATTAATAAAAAAAATTGAATATTTTTATGCTACTTATTTAATTTCTCTTTACTACCAAACTTTCATTTTGTTTCATATTATTGAAAAGAGAAAAAAACTATTCATTCGAAATGTTAGTTTCCCAAAAAAAGGGATAAAGAATAAGAGAAAAACACGTTCATGGTAATCTAATCATTTTTAAAGTTGACATTCGTTTTCAACACACACATAAACAAACAAACAAGAACAAAAAACAGTTTTGCTTTTTGTCGCAAATATAGATCAAATTCAACAAGAAAATACTATAAGAAAAAAGAGATACACGGTGCAGACAGATAAATGTGAGAAAGAGAGAAAAAGATACATCTACATAATGAATATAGCAGATCAACATCGGTGCACAAAAAAAGAACGATTTATTCCGACGAGACAATAAGATACGATTTAAGAAATCAGTAGAAAAAAGAATGAATAAGAGAGATATGTAATTAAATATACATTAGAATTTTTCTTTTGATGGTATCCATACATAATCGAGTGATTGTTCCCGATCGATAGCTGCGCAGATATGATCATATACATCACTAAGCGTTTCTTCCTCAATGACAGCTAGAAGAAAAATAATTTTATTTATATTTCAATTTAGAAAAAAAATCGCTTTTGCATACTGGTAAGAAGATCGCCAAATTGTTGTTCAATTGTTAGTGCTCTTTCATACGTTTTTTGAGCACCGCCTTCATTTGCTTCTTCTCCCATATTATCTCTATAGGAAAAAGAATATTCTCATAGAAAAACATATAAGTAATAAAAATATTAAACTTACAAAATCCATTTGGCATCACGTGGTTTAACATAGATGGCAATAGGGAACATACCAGCTGTGATTAAACGTCGAATAGCATGGCCACTTACATCCAAAATACAATGTTTGGACTATAATAACAAAATAATATAATATAATTTCTTTCATGCACTCAATAGCTTACAGCATTAGCAACTTCTCGTACGGCACTAACACTTGTACCATAGAGATTTCCACCATATTCTCCAGCTTCAATGAATAGATAATTTTGAATATCTTTTTCCATTTGTTCACGTGATGAAACAAAGTAATATTCACGTCCGTCAACTTCTTTTTCACGTTTAGGTCTACTTGTATCTAAGATAACGAAAGAAAATATGGCGTTGTCTTTCAAAGCAATCTTTTATAGATACATACGAGGTACACAATTAGCAAATTTATCTGGGTGATCATTGAGAAGTTGATCATTAAGAAGCTCTTTAAATGGACCAAATATGATAATCGGTCTAGTATGATTTACTAAAAACAGAAATGAAACATATGATTTGAAAATGCCAATCTAAAAATTTCAAATAACAACTTTGATCCTATTAATTCATTCAAGAAATTTTCCCCTGCCATCAAACAACTATTTAGAGTTTATCTGTAACATCGCACTGATATTAAAGATAGATTTTACCGGAAAAATATTCTTCCAACAGACTGATATTTTACATCGATCAAGTTTAAATGATAGAATATTATTATTTTATTTTACTATTCGAATATAAGACTTCGAAAAATATTTACCTTCATGTTGAGTAACCATTTCATATGATGGCACAGGTTCGAGATTATCTGGTTCATTATCTGAATCATCGCCTGATTGTGCATCTTTTCTTTCTCCACTTTTTCCAAATAAGCCAAATTTTTTTTTCTTCTTCTTTTCTCGATCAAGTGTATTACTCTTCAGAAGCAGCAAAAAAAATACTTAAATTGAAATATTTTCACTTAAAATAATCACTTACTCGACTACTACTTCCTTGATTGAAGTTTACACGTTTTTGTCTAGCACGCTCTTTCTTCTCAACTCGTGATTTCGACGGAATTATTCCTAATTCATCTCCTTCGTGTCCATCAGTAATACGTTTAGCTTGCCACCATGAATCATCAGCTGCATTGGTTACATAAAGAATATCACCTGCACAAAATGATAAACCACGATCTCCCGGTATACTTGGATCTTTCGAAGGATCGTAATCAAATTCCGCACTAAAAATAGTTGATGTTTTGGTTTGTTCGAAGAAATTAAAAAACAAATATTTACCGAACAAAAAATTGTCGTTTTGTTGACGTTTTCAAACTACCTGTACTGCCAGCTATTTCACCAGTCATTTTACTTCGACGTTCGTCAATACGATTTTCAAAACGAATAAAATCTATACATTAAAAAACAAGCATTATATTGAAAAATCATTTGTTTTTGCTATACAAACCATCATATTTATAAATGACATGTAAATCAGCCGTCTCACCACAGTTTTTCAGCACTGTTGCTGCATCTTCATGAGTTACTCCACGAAAGTCAATATTATTTACCGATAATATACGATCTCCTTTATGTAATTCACTTGATTTATCTGCTACACCACCCGTTTGTATGAAGGATATATAAATACCTAAAAGCAAGAGCAAGAAATAAGAGACTGTATAAATATATATAGCTATATGGTATCGTTAAAGAAAAATCTACTAGTACACTTTGTTTTTCCACAACAGACATTAGTGTTTTTAAAGGAGAAAAATACACATGAGACAATCGACTCAAGTTGTAGAAGATTCATAGAGAGCAGCATGACTTCTTCCTTTCCCTATCTTAGTCTAATCAATAATGCATCCAGTAAATCTTGAAAAAGTTGTTTTCTTATGATTGGTAACGGCATTTCTTTTTCGAACGACTTATTCCTTATCTAGAAAGTTGATTTGATAACTTTTATGACTTACACTTGTTGACCTATATATCACACAGAATTTATTCAATTGATTAATCGCTACTGAGACACGACGACGACGACGACGACGACGACGACGTCTTTTATATTGATTCAAATGAACTATAAATACTTTGAAAAAGTTCTTCCCCTTAGCTTATTGCTACACTCGTACGATAGTTTATATTTGGAGGAAATGTTGTTTTCTCTTAACAGAACTTATCTTTGATTTCATACAAAAACAAAACTTAACGAGAGTTGTTCTTATCATGAAAACCTTCAGGTCTTTTGATTTGCAGTCATCTTAAAATCAAAATATCAAATCTGCCGATTTATATGCATGGTGTCAAATCTATACAATTATCCGAGATATTTCCGTAAATAAGACCAATGGTAAAAACGGAAATCATCATAAAAGAATCTTCTAATCCTTAAAATTTGACTCGATAAGCTAGTTTTTTTGTTGTTCTAATGTTTGTAAGTGTAATTATAGTATTTGGTTATAAAACGCCCCACAAATAGAATATCTTCGCATCAGTAAAATGGCATCGCAAAATCTTTTCAGAGTATGCACAGTTCTATTGAGTCCATAAAAATAGACATATTTTTGACTTGATATCAATTTATCAGTTGAAAGACTTTTCTCATCAGTTGAGCTGAGATATTTGACATCTTGTCAATATTTATCTCAGCGATGGTAGACAATAAATGACAGGCATTCGTTGCTTTCTCAAGATTAATATAAAAATACCTTCTTCTCCATCTCCACCAACAATATTGAAACCGAAACCAGTTGTACCACGACGAAGTACAACACGACGTTCCCTAAAAATGATTTTTCTCATCAAATTTGAATATTGATATATAAATCAAACTTACAATGGGGGCTCTCCTGGTTCATCATTTTGTATCGGTGAACGATGCCCATTTGTAGTTTGTATTGGTACATCTACTATTCCTGGAAAATCAGTTGGATGACCGACTAATAGAGTTATTGTTTGACTTTCATCACATGCACGTCGTATTGATTCAACAGCATGTTTATGTTCGACAAATTGTAAATCATACCCATTTTTCTATCAAGAAAAATGTTTTGATTTTCAATTACAATTTCTAGATATAACCATCTTACCAATGATTGCACATGCATAAGACGGTCGCCAACTTTTAATCGGCCATTTTTATCAGCGATTCCACCTGGGATAATATTGGTGATAAATATTCCATAATCCCTACAGAAAAACAAAAAAAATTCCAGTTTTTTGCCAAAATAAATAAATGAAGATCAAACCCTTTGACATGTTCGTGACTGATGCCACCAGCAATTGAAAAGCCTAAATGTGCATTTGGTGGCTTATTTAATTGGATTTCTTCCATAATAGGTGGCGCTAATCGCCGAATCAACTAAAAAAATAGCAAGCCATCTGTTACTATGATACTTCAAACAAAACTAATAAACTTACTAATGTGACATGATTACCAGCTGCTTTAAGTCCATCAACAGCTGCTTGATGTTCAATATGAGTAAAATCGACGATATTAACACGTAAAATGATGTCATGAAGTCTAAGCGAGAGAAAAAAAACGCGCAAAAGTTTATTTTTGATTTTCAAATGGTTTATTTTACTTCAATCGTTGATCACGATCAGCAAGGCCACCTTCGGTTATACGTGTAACAACAACAGCTGGTGAATCACTAATACAAGGTGTATCAGTTCCACCTGCAATTGAAAATCCAAGACCAACGCCAGGTGGCTTAAATAAAAGAAGAAAAGTACGTTTCTTTTTTTTTAAATTTTATTCTAGCAATTTATTTTTACTCGGTCAAGATCAATTTCGATTTCTTGCCAATGATCATCATAATTGAACTGTGTCATGTCAATCGGTGAATTCAACCCTGATGTATTCAGACGATTATTTTGAAGTCCATCTTGTACATCAGCTACTTGGGAGAAAGCTGTTGGTGTTACTTGATGCTTACTATTTTCTTTGATAGTGGTTGGCCGAGGCATTGTTGTATTATTAGTTCCTACTGATGCTATTATTGGTGATTCGATTGCTGGTGTACCATTCTAAATTAAACAAACACAAATGAGACATTTTCAAATTGAGCTTATATCGTAATAATTTTCATTTAATTGGCACATCTTTGTGTTACAATAGTTACACGATTCACATTGCTTTTCTCTTTTGATGCAGACAAAATAGAAAAGGTAATTCTACTGTTGACTATATCCCAGGCATCTAGATTTCTGTATACGATCTCTGAAATAAAATAACTGAATCAATCGACCTGTAATAGAGGATATTCGTATAATTAGTCTACTCTACAATATTTGTCTCAATGTATGTGTTTACTGATAGTCAATAAATTCTATTCGTATATTCGGCTAGTGCAATTCTACAAAATATGTTTCCTCTTATCTCTACTGAATCTTTTTTACTATACATCCAGCTTTTTTTCTTATGCTACTTGCGCAACCAGCACTAAATTTGATTAATCTCTTTCATGGACAAATGATTGAATGGATCGCAAAAAGATCTCAAGTATTGCTTACTGTCGTTTAGTTTTGTTTAATATTTTGATGGAATCTACGAAAGAGACGCTAATGTTTTTTTTTCCTGCGGAATTAAAAGATTGGTTGATCTAAAAACTAGCCTAGTTTTCGACAAGAAATATTCTCTTTATAATAACGAATAGCTACGAGACAAAAAGTAGGCATGGTATGTAATTAGTATCTCGAGTATTGATGAAACTAAACTTAGGGCTATCATTCTATGTCATATATAATTGTCAGTCTTTTTTTTAAGTAAGTCACATAAATATCAGTAAGCAGTCGATTTCATTCGAGTTTCGACTATGTCGAATAGCGTTAGATCTTAATTATAATGATCTTCGTCGAATAACAGATGCAAAAAGTTCGACTTCAATATTAGTCTGTTGTGATAAAGAACAATTTACTCGAATATTTCGATTCAGCATGGGTTGTTTTTCCCATTCATCAGCTAGATTTAGTGTGGCATCCATTTTAGCTGAACGATCACGTTGTTCATCAAGTAATATTGATTCATAGAATTCTTGAATATCTATTTAATTTAAAAAATAAATACATATTAAATATTAGATTGCTTGTCATTGAGCTAATCAATTTTAGTGTATTATTTACCAAGTAATGCTTGAAAAAGTCGGCTTTTAAAAACTTTGATAACTCTGAAAAAAAAAGAATAAAAATCATTGTTACAACTTCATATTTAATTGAAAAAAAACAATTTCTTTACCTATCTATGGCATTTTTTAAAGGTTTATCTTCTGGGGAATCAAGACGATTGTAATATTCTTCGAGCAATTCTAAGGCTCGGTAAGCGTCTAATAGAAAAAAAAAATACCTTTTGTTTTTATTTATTTTTTGTTTTATTTTTTAATTTACCTTGTTTCCGAACAGGCATGTTAACAATCATATAATTTTCATCTAGGTTGAAAAAAAATTTATTATCATGAGAAAAAAGAAAGCTTGAAGCAATTGTCAAATATCCAAGAAAAAAAACAGAAAATATGTGCATAGAGAGGATCCTCAGGGAAATGCCTGGATGAATATGATCAACATGGAATGTTGAAGATGAAAAATTCCATGATTGATCAATAATAGACGAAAATATTTTTTTTGTTGCTTCTCCTTAATGGGAAAAACCATTAATATTATTCATAGTAAGTTTTGTATGTTGTTCTACTGATGACATTGTTCAAATCTTCATCCTTTTATCGATCACCAAAATAATGGGATCATATTAACCACGAACGATAGAACGAGAATGAAGTTTATCGATGACAAAGAAAGTAAACAAAATCAGTCATAGAGAAAGAAAGAAGAAAAAAGAACAGAACAAATTTGACCAATTTTAATTCGTCACCACGCAGATCTCTATGTTCATTTTTATTTTTATGCATTTATTTTTACAAAGTATTTCTACTATATTTCAATAGTTAAATTTATGAATTTTATTCTATTGATTGATTCAAGATAGATGTCACTTACCAACGAATGCAAGCAAGTTTATATAGTATAGTATAATATACTATACTAGATTCGATTCTTCATCGAAAGATGACCTCTCCCCTCTTCTCTTGTAATATAAACGTCGAAAAGCTCTAGACGTTAACGCATAGAAGAAATCAATAATCATGAATGTTCAATTGTGTCTGTTGCAACTGTTTATATTTCTTTCTCATTCAGTTATAAATATAAATAGTTTCCGCTAAATATAAAATTTTTACTAATATCAATAGAATATTGGATGTGATTATTAGTAATCATAAAGAAAGAATGCAATATGTAAACTAGTTCCATTCATCAACTTTAGTTGTTACATAATAAACAGTTGCTCATTGAAAGCTAACATATCTTTGAAGGCTATAGCGATTATATCCAGTATATCATTAGAATTTTTCCCACATTTATGCTATGATCTTAGTGAAAAGAAAAATGAATAAACACTTCGATGAACAACAACAAATGACCCGAACAATATGAGTGATAGGGCGAATGACAAGCAGATAGATACGCTTGATTAGATCTAGCACGCTGCGTAAAAATTGTGCACTCAGCACATAGCTGTACTTCAGCGAATGATATTTAGTGAATATCACATATGTCTTGTATGATACTGTTGTTCTACAAAAATCTTTTAATCAAGTTTAATAAACCTCTGATCAATATTTCACAAAATAACCTAGATGCTAATGCTGATAGACAAAAAAAAATACACTAAAATAAAGAAACAAATCATATTAACTTGAACAAAAATCATACTAATAAATTGATGATGAGACTAATTTTTAGATTTTACTTTTTATTTCGACCTTAACATATCACATATATATATTTTTAAGGCAAGCAAACAAAATAATCGATTTATCACCTTCTGACATGTTTTCTGGATATTTCGATCAGTGGACCGAGCAAATAACAAATGATGATGTGAGATCCTGAATAACAATATATAATGTACTATTTGATAGTAAATATATAGAGTTACATCCTAAATTGAAGATGATATATCATTCAAAAGTGGTCAGTAGAGTGAAATGAGACTGCTACCAGTAGCTGTAAGGCCAATTAATACAGCTCCCACTTTGAATGGACAAATATAATGCATTGGTAATGTGAGACGACATGTACAAATATAACGATCAATCAGAGATAAAATTCATTCATAATTGTGGTAGCAATGTCAAACTAATTAGATTCCATTTATATAACCATTTTCCGGTTTATTGATGAAATTACGTCAACAGCTGAATGTATATAATGAGGTAAGAAATCAACAAATAGATTGATCATGTACATGAGTGATGCACATAGCATGTAAATGTAAATAGTTATGAATCGAAGATACGTGGAGTTGAAAAAATGTAAATACTAGTGGAAATTTATTCAACAACTACTGTCTAACAAAGTCAAGACTAACAATGATTGCTTTGGATTCAATGGCTGATACAATATTATTCAAGAATATTTTAATTTTATCTTGATATGAATAAGTATATTTTGTACGTTTAGAGATTACTGAGCGCTCTCATATGAAGATATTTGTTAATTGGCATGCCTGGAGTCAAATGTAAAATTCGTATTCATTCATTAGTCTCATTATACTAGTTACAAAAATACCTAAGGTAAACAATTTCACAGCTTGTAGTGTTAACTTCAGGAGAATTACTCTTCAGATAAATGAATCTTTTTATTAATTTCCTTGCATTGCTAACACAATTTTTTTTCTAGGGTTTGATTAACTTTTTGTTGATTATTGATCTCTTCTTCATATTCCGATTTTGTTGATAAACGTTGCTATGGGTTTATAGTTTGTTGTGAAGAAGAAGAAGACTTCGAAATATTGTTGAATTCTTTAAAACATTCTAAGTCTTGACATTAATATCATTCAAAATCGTTTCCAGTCAATAGAGAACTATAAGAAAAGAATCTGATGTAGTTTGCAAAAATCTAAAATAATGGACACTAAACTTTGACTGAATATTTATAATCGCTATTTTATTCGGAAAGTTATACCGGTTTCATGATAACAGCCTTTAATTCAGACTATTCAGCTATGCCGTTTAGACTAGAATGAATGGGCTGAAAAAATTTATTTTTATTTAAGGAGAAATTCGATCGTTCTGTAGATAAATTATTTTTAAGTGCATTTTCTCATAGATATAGACTAACTTAAGATGGAGTACAAAAGAAAATGACAACAATAACATGTTCATAGCTACTATCCTGAAAACAAATAATAACAAATAAAATTATTCACATAACATTTTGATCAATCACTGACTTATTCATTAGACTATATTTTCCAAAAATAAAAGCACTTCAGTTACTAACGATCACAATTTCATTACTTGATGTTTTAATAGGAAATCTCAGATAGTTACTATAGTTTAATAAATCGTTCATTTGATAGGAATTGTTTGTTTAGTAGTGAGAATGAACCATTAAAAATCCAAAGTCTATAATCGATTTATTGATGATGATCAATCAAAAGTCGAAATAATAAATTTCTAATCTTTTATTTGACAAAATTTTCAATACTATTAAATCGTCCTAAGAAGCTCGATGTTATGATAGAGTTAGATATTTTTGCATTACATTCTACCAATTGAACTTGAATGTATTAGACAAATAGGGTTAACAGTAATCATGCCTATTACTGACTCACTTTTTTGATCAGAAATCAGTAAATGGCAGGACTGACATTTGTACTATAACATTTACTTACTTGGGCAGCCGTCGACTAGGACGCACGTTCGAGAAGTTTACATTCTAAAGAGCATGTAATTAAAAAAAAAATATTCATTCTATTGTGGAAGATCAAACAGAAGCAATTAGGGAAGCTAGATCATAATGAGTTAAAAATAAAAGCTTTTTTTCCTTTGTTCACCGTCTTATCGTCACGTTGATAATCGTTTGTGTTAAAAGATCATATATATATTTGTCTGCTTTGGCTACAAATTTTCTCTTAATTGTTTTTAATATTTACTAGTCATTTTACCGTTTGCAATGACAGTATGATTTTCATGCATATCAACTGTTTTTATTTTATTATAAATGAATAGGTTGATTTTCAAAAAAAAGCATCGATAGGTGCCACAACTTAGAACTAGTCCAATAAAACGAACACGATGATTATCATACGTTTGATTCTCATATTCATTTACATTTTTGCACTAATAATTGCATCACACAGAAAGACGTGTGGCATGTTTCGTTCGGCAGCTCGTGAGAACTCAGTGGGAAGTTGATAAATCAGTCTAACTGACATGAATTGAACCACTTAACAACTGTTTTTCGTTGTAGGCAATTCCAATGAACGGATTTGTTAACTATAGTTGATGTTACAAGCATGCTAGTTTAGCTTGTTTAAATGTCAGAGAATTGTCGAGTAACTTCATTGGATCGAAAAGAAACTATGGATCAATTATATGCGGCACAAATAATAAGGCTTAATTATCTTGTACTGTTCAAAATAATTAGTTTTTCATTCAATTGATGTTCATTTCTACGAAATAAATTATAATTGTAAACTTTTCTTCACAAGCAGTCGAATCAGAAAAAAAAACATTTTGAATAAATAAGAGTAAAATACTTGTAGTCTAGTCACAAAATGAAGTTAAGCTCGATGAAAGAAATCGCATAACTAAAATCTTATGATAAGAAAGGAGAAACCATAATATTTTATTTGTCAACTATACGTTCTAAAAATATTTGAAAAAAAGTTCTCTTCCAAGTTTTCATAGGAAGTAACTAAGTGAACTGTAAATGGGTCATCAAATTCATCGCATATGTTTATCAACACTAATACTTTGCTCTGTATTTCTTTTTCATGTTAATTTTCAAGAGTATCTTGCTGAATAAATAATATAGATCGTCAAAATGTAAATCTTATTCATGATAACCTGCAGAATTGCTTCTTTGAATTTTATGATTAGATCATTAGTCCAAATGACAAGAGATGTCTCTACCAAGTCGAGAAAACCAAATCATTCAAAGAAACGACAGCCAACTGAAAAATTCCAAAAAACAGTTTTCATGATGTTTCATTGAATTCACTATCAATTAATAAAAGAAAATGAGAGAACTCGAAATCTTCTGGATGGCGAGTTGAAGCCTTGAATTCAATGGTCTAAAATTGTCTATGTGAAATGACTTATAGTTGTTGGGGGACTCACACGCTTTATTCATTTTCTGCACATTTTTTTCACTTATTATAAGCTCTTCTTGATGTTTTGTTAGCAGACTACGAAAAAGTTCATTAAAAAAAAAAGCAGAACTTTGGTAAGAATGAAAACTGTTAACAAGATGAAAATCGAACAGCGGAACCAGATCCGACGTCAACTTCATTCGAACAGAAGATACGACTAAAATCAAATTAAAAAAAAAGCTATATAGTATTTTATTATTAAATATAAACCAATCCTATACCTGTGTTGTTGATCCGCATTCATGACAGTAGCTTTAGTAAATTTCCATGAAGCCGAATACAGGATTGATGAAATCCAATTGGTTGTTTTCTGAAATTGAATATCAACAGCAGTTACTTCACCAATATCTGTTGTTAATGGAATAAAACGTGTTTGTACTGAATCACGTTTAAATGTTGTTTCATCACTATAATCACAAAAATATAAATTTTAAATATATACATATGAAAAAATTAGCCTACTCATCAAAAACAACATTAACGGTTTCAAGTGTACCAATAAGTGTAACAGTAACTTTACCACGTGTTTGAACATAATCAGATCCTGATTGAAGTGTAACTTGATAATGATATACTTAAAATAGCAAAAAAAGCAACAACACAGAAATGAAATTTGAATATGTAATTATGTAATTCAACTGACTGCAAAATGGAAAAGCATTAGCATCTTGAGTTTTTAAATAAAGATCTCCTTTTCCATCAGTTGGAGATGTCCAATAGCCCATACGATTACATTGATGTTCATTTCCATCACATGCAAGTGAACATTTACCACTATTAAAAGCTTCATAATTAGGACATGAATAACCGACATAAGGACATTGATTACGAATTGTGTCCGTAAAGAAAGAAACGGCAGAGAAATGGCTACATAGGGATGTTTCGATAAAACCTATTGATGAAGTCAAAATGATGAAAAGATAATTATTGTTCACTTTTCTATTACCTTGAACATCCATTTGACCAAGTTGAAGAATAAGATTTATTATTTTGCCAGATGTTTTAGGGCAACTAGGTTGATTGAGACCACCGTTGGGGAAAAAGTCAACATGACCCATTCGTTCAAGACTACCTTTAGAAGAAAAATAACAGTTAATAAAAATAAATACGAAGTTTCAATAAAAATAACTATACCAAGTCCAAGAAGAAGATTATGGCTACCATCCGTATGTATAACATCGACAAATAAGGCATCAGTTGAATCAAGACGAACTTTTGGACCTGTTTTTTCAAAATAAGGGCCAGCAGGATCCAAACCTTTTAAAGAAAATAAATTTTTATGTCTGACATGCTTGATTTTTCGTACTCAAAATTTACCTGTAATTCTCCCTAAACCAGGGATTCTTTCACCAGCGTATCCTGCTGTTTGACCACCCAGTGAATGGCCAATTATATGAAAATCGGCAGCTTTAGCACCATGTTCTTCAATCATATATTTGACGAGTAATGCAATTTCAGCACCAACCACTTGAGTATTTGTTGATGCTTTTTCATATGGAAATCCATTACCTTTTGACCAATCAGTCATAATAACATTAACATCTTCCTAAATTTTTATAGATATCGATATACTCTATACATCATATTCTCAAAATTTAATACTAACAGCTGCAAGTATAGCATTTTTCATATCGACCCACCATGGTCTATTACTACCGTCTAGAAAGCCGTGAATAAAGATTTTTGTTGGTTTCGTTGCGTTCCATGTCCCAAGAGTTGTGTAACGACCGATTTCAGTACGAGTTTTGCGTGTTTCTCTTGTATACAGAAAGAAGGTGGTTCCAATGACACCGGGCTAATGGAAAATCACAATAGTAACTACAAAGCAATCAAATATAAAATCATACTCGATCAGGTAACATAAAAAATGGCCGTTGAAGTGTACCACCTATTGGAAAATATAGGTTGATTAAATTTTACAATAAATAGAAATATTTTTTTACCGAATGGTGCTGCTGTTGTAAAACATCCATATTCACCATAGCAATTTTCAGATGCTCGCATGTTTCGAACTATAAAAATGCATTTCAAATGATTCTCATGTAATTGAAACTAACAAACGACGAGCTCACCAAGAAGATGCTCATCATTATCTTGAGCAGAAATTGTAGCAAAGCATAGGAGAGCGATAATAACGGAACCTAACATCATTGTTGATGTTGATAATAAGCGAGTTTTTGTTTTTACACAAGGTATTTATTTAAAGCTTTGAAGAGCATTCGCTTTAATCGGTATGATACACGTGATGAACTAAACAGATCAGACACTATAAAAACATAAGACTCTAGAATAACGCTATTCATTAAATTTTCGCTTGATTTCTGATGATAGAAGACGAATGTGTATATGTAAATCCTTTTTTAATTATTTTATAACTCTTGATTTAAAACCTAAAGTACAAGCCTGCATGGAATTAGATTGAAAATCAAATGAATTCGGAGAATTGAAATAATTGAAAAATAAGATCGGTAATCTGATCACTTGAATAAAATGCAGTGATTACTCGTTTCTACAAATTTTTCTCACTATTAAATGTAGCAATCAGTAAAAAAAACAATGCCAATATATATATATATATATGCCATCTAGATATATCTTTCAAATGAGTGATTAACTTAGCAAGCATAGACCTAGGTGTAATGCGATACAGAGAGGAGGCGTGGTTGGGATTGGACTTTTGGAATACTTGCAGAATTTTTGTTTTTGCCAAGAAATTTCAAATGAAACGAAAAAGAAAACATTCGTGTCATGCATGTTTATAAAATATTTGATATTATCTACTAGAAGTATTGTTAAAACTACTTCTTATCAAGATTTTTTCTGATATCACTAGATGGAATTTTCAAACATGATTTGTTACAGGAAAGATGATATCTTAAAACTACTTCACATCGTCAGTATCTGCTACAGAATCAATATCGTAAAATTCTATTGTAAAAGAATTGATTATCGATTATTTTGAGAAATTTTCAATAAATCATTGACAAAATAATAATAAGATAGTATTCTTTTTTTATACAAGTATGAATCATAGATGGCCATTACATGTTTCAAATTCGAACATTATGCTGTTTGTTCTTTTTTTCTCAATATATTCACAAACAAATGAAGAAAGGTACATACACAGAAATGGATGCACAACAAACAAACAAAAGATATAATTTGTAAAACAAAAAAATTAATAAGGTTTCGGACGAACACCGGCAGGATAAGCAGCGTTTCCTCTAAAAAATATGAAATTATCGATTAACAAAATCAAATATAGAAATGCATGTATCCTTTTTATACAACATACCTATTCAAAGCAACTCGTGGTAATTCCTTTCGAACACCATCACGTTGAAATGCATTGCTCATTACTGGTGCTACACTGTAATAAAACAAAATAAATAAATAATTAATTGGATACATTTTACATGATCTTATGACTTACAAAGAATTAGGTGGTGTTGGTAAAATGCCACGCTGTTGTTCTGGTGTTTGTCTAAATTTGAATAATGAATGATTCATTTGACGCGGTAATCCAAGTGTTGAAGATGAAATGGTTGTTATGGGATTAGCGGCTGTTACAAAATTTGATGAAGCAGTTGTTGTCGATATAATTGGCGATGGTGAAGTACCCGTAGTTATTATCGTCGATACAGATGATGTCGAAGGTATTGACGTAACTTCATTGTTATTATTATTATTCGATGTTGATTTAATCATTGACAACATAGATGTAGTTGTATTCATTGGTGGTGCAGCAGGATTGAAGGGTGTATTTTGTTTCTGCATACTATACAAACGTCTGGGACATAATGCAACACGAATTTGTCGACCAAACAATTCTTTTCCTACAGATAAAAAGAACAAAGAGAAATAATTTTAGCATAATTCACTAACGGAAACAAAATGTAACTATTCTTGCTAATTATGCACATTTCAACTAACAAATATTCATAAATTACATTCAATGGGAGTAATCTAGAGGTCTCAAACTAAAGCTGAAAGAGAAACAAGACGAATCTAAATCGTAGTTCGAGCAATAGAATGTAATTTTAATTTTTTTGAAATATCAGCTAATCATTGAGATATAAGCGATTGAACTTTGAGTGAAAGTTTAAGTTTGAAAAAAATTTCAAGCATAAAATAATTCTAAACGTTTACTCCTTTAATTCAGTATCTCTTTTAGATTTTGTTTCACATAAGGTGATGTGAAAAATTACCATCGAAATAATTAACAGCTACTTGACATGATTCAGGATTAATAAATGTTATTGTAGCTTCTCCTTTTCCTTCACGTGTTTGTCGATCTTTATAGACCCAAATTTTTGGTTTTGGTGAACGTACATCAACCTAAAATTAAATTTTCAATCTTTATTTTTTTCTATGTACAAACACTTCTTTATACCGGTGCAATTAGTCCACATGCTGAGCCAAACACTTCGGCTAAGGTTTCATTTTGAATTTCTTTGGGTAAGCCAGTGACGTAAATAACATGTCGTAGAAGATCATTTTCATCGCCAGGTTCTATACAGAATATATATATATATATATTTTTTTAAACATGATCAAAATAAATGCAGTTGAAGAACTCAAAAAGAAAACAAAAACAGAAATAAAAACGAACTAACGACAACAAAATTCTCAACAGTATAGATCGAGAAGGACAAAATATCGAAAAGATAAAAAGTATGCACGTATTGAGCGGTAACACATGCGCACGAACATACATCTGTAGAACAGTTTTATACTTTGTACAGTATTTTTTTTTCAAAACTCTTTCTCGTTTGCTCATGAATGCATAATATCAAACAAAAACTGGTTAGCGAAACAAGATAAAGATTTTAACTTACCATCAAGTTCACGTTGATAGCCCCCTCGTGGTGGCAAACTGGAATAAGCAAGAATAGATTCAAACAAACAAGATCAACATTTGTCGTCAAATTAATTTGTCAAAGAACAAAAACAAAAGAAAAAACAGACAGAAAATACGTTTTTTTTTATACAAAAATAGTATAACAAAATTTCTCTTAGAAATCCTCCTAAAAATAATATTATAGAGTTCAAATAAAATTTTTTGATTGTTTAATTCTTCTCTCCTTTTTTCTTTTGAATTCCTAGAAAGCAGAAAAATTGATCGATAAAAAAGAAACATATTACATCAAGAATAAAATACAATCAACACATTGAACTGTACTTCACTATTGATAAGGTTTTCTTTTTCAAAACATTAATTAAAACACAAACGAAAAACTTTGAACAGAAATACATAAGGTCAAAAAGATAGAAGAGAATAATGGAAACAAAAACTTTTACAAGAAATACATATTCACTTACCGATATGGCATTCGTTGAGGTTGGTGACGAATATAATGCATTGCAGGTGGCACTTGACTTGAATGATAGTAATCCGATTGACGTGCAACCATATCTGCGGTAGCTGTTGCATAGCCATGTGTTGAGCCCATTGTTCCTGCAGCTTGACTACCTGATTGAACACTATAAGCTCCATGTGATGGTGGAGCTGATATAGCATATGTTGCATAATCATTTTGGGGCGTTGATCTATGGCTTGTTGAAATGGTTTTGTAGGGAGAATAAGTGGTCGCTGATGAAGGCGTTGGTGCATATGAACCTAGTTGAAAAATAAAGATACAATATATTTTCGAAGTTTTCTAATATATACCACTCATTGCAGACGAGTAATCATAACCAGCATAATGAATTGCAGACGCAGCAGATGATGATGATGGTGGTGGCGTACGTCTTGATTCATATGGATAACTACTATTTGATGATGGATATCCAGGTTGACTAGAAGTTGGTGGTGGACCTCCAACACTAGTAGCCGTAGTTGGATAGCCATAGCCTGTAGTTGCATAACCTGAATATGGATCAACAGTACTATAAGATGGCCCTGTTGCAGTACCTGAAGAAAAACAAGAACTGATAAGTTAAAGAAACATGTTTGATTAGTTCACCTGGGGGATATCCACCGGACGCTGCATAACCATCATACGCACCTGGTGTTGCGTATGATGCACTTGATTCATAGCCTGGATAAGATGCATAAGAAGCAGTTGCTGCACCTGCTTCGTAGGAATAATCATAAGCTGAATAATCGTATCTAAAAATAGAAAAGATTAAAAATATAAGAAACTAAAACAAAAACAAAAATACATACAAAGGTTGAGCAGTGGCCATCCTTTAAAAATAATTAATCTGAAAATTTAGAATAAAATTTTATGATTCCGTCCCAACCAAATAATTGAAATCTATATAATTTAGCTTATTAATTAATTATTTTTCTATGCAGATTTAGGCATTATTTCGTCCCCGTATCAATAACAATACCTTGCCAAGTATATTGTTTATTTTTCAATATATCTAACATAAAGCAAACTACATTTTGCTGTTGATAGATCAAGAAAATAATAATGATTTTCACTAAGTTTTGACTTTTTTTCTAAATAAAATTTAAAAAACAGTAAAAGTATGGAATCAATTTAATTTCAACTTACCAATAAAAGGTTTATTAACTGAAACAGAATCTTGACATTCTTTTAAATATTCTTCCATATTAAACATTGCAGTCAAGAATGCGAGATATCAATGAACGTATTAGATATAAATATTTATATGGTTCATCTACATGAATCATTAAAAGAAAAGAAAAACATATACAGGTACATTTTTCTCGATGAAAAATATAACTTTATTTACATTTAGAGTGCATTGAACTGATTCCAATGAATCATGTTAATATGCGCATTAAGTATAGCTGTTACAATTGATTTTTATGGAATCTTAATAAAAAGCTATCGACCATATTGAAAGACTAACGCATAGCCAAGAGCCGATAAAACAGCAGTCAGCCCTCGTGTACTTTTACTCAAATCTGTTAGATTCATTACATCACATTGCATTATCTTGCAAATAGTACTCTAATTAATTTTGTACAAAAAAGTATATATATAAGAAAAGAAAATAACTCAAGCTTTTTATTTTCGATATATCCCAATTATTCTGTACTTCTTAGAGGTGCTGTTATTTGATAGTCTCGTTCTAATACTTGTTTAACAATTTGTAAATCAGTGACTCCTGTAGCACCTAGAATTACTTTATTGTTTTCTGTATTTTCATGTTCAGTTGCTGGAGCCATTGTTTACAAATCAAAGAGAAAAAAAGAAAAAAGAACGAAAGAAACGGCTTGTTTTTCTATAACCAATCACTATAGATGAGTACGTGACATCTATTGATTTTGTAAAATTTGTCGAGAGGTTTAACTATGACAACAATTTGAAGAAATAATAAAAGAAAATATTAAAAAAATACTGTTTAAAGTTACTTTATCGTCATCTCGAATAGATTTTATTTCAAGGAAAATTTTTGCTAGTAAAAGTTCTGCTTTACTAACGAGAGGTTTACCACAATCCCGAACAAACTACCCCAACTCGATGATTCTTAAGTTTACATACGAATGAGTTTAGCTCGAATTCATCAGAAGCTTAGAGAAAAATCAGTCTCCAGGAGACAAAACTAAAGCTCCAGTAATTGATAAAAAAAAGCTAAGGTGCGCTAATTTTGGACTAGCACATTGGCTGATTTTTAAGATGACTTTTCCTTGTTCACGACCAAAAGAAAACAAATTGGTTAGAACTTGCCGGGAAAGTTCCTAGGCATGCAAACGTTCGGAATACTGTCTCTAGGATTCAATTCATTTTCGAATCTGTCCTGCTAATGTTGACCCATATACGGTGATCTAGGTTGCTTTTAATGAATAGATTTGTTACATCGTACATACGCATTATTAACATAGTTGATATTAAAAATTGTAAAAGTATTTATCAAGAACTTATTAGTTTCTAGTTAGAGAAAAATATAATCATTCTTTTTATTGTTCTTTTTTTGTTTAAATTCTTTTTTTAAATAATCATTTTGGTATACACTGCTTGTACGTCTATGAAAATAAATGTAAGAAGAATATTTTATTCTAGATATTCATTGAAAGTAGTGTGGACGTTCTCAAATAAATCGACAACAAAACAAATAATCTTGAAGGTTTAGTAACAAGTGATTAGAAATCTCAAATGGATTTTTCGAAGCATGGAATATTTGTCGAACGTACGCTAGCCTTAGTTAAACCTGATGCTATTAACAAAGCTGATGAAATCGAAACTATTATTCTAAAACATGGTTTCACTGTTCTCGAAGTTTGTTTGAATTTTCTACTTCTGTTTTCCTATTATCTTTATTTTTGATTAGAAAAGACGTATAACATTAACAGCTGAACAATGTTCAGATTTTTATAGTGAACATTACGGGAAAAAATTTTTTCCAAGTCTTGTTGCTTTTATGACAAGCGCTCCAGTTGTTGCTATGGTTTTAGCTAAGGAAAATGCAATACAACAATGGCGAGATTTAATTGGACCAACAAATTCAAATGTGGCAAAAGAAACACATCCAGACAGGTTTTCATAATTGAATTTGTCTTTTTTAATTCTGTTGATTCATTTTTCGCCTCGAGTAGTATTCGAGCATTGTTTGGAACAAATGAACAGAAGAATGCGGTTCACGGTAGTGATAGTGCTGTTAGTGCTGAACGTGAAATTCGATTTTTCTTTCCGAATTGTAAGTAGAA
Source organism: Rotaria socialis (assembly GCA_905331475.1). Taxonomy (NCBI): domain Eukaryota; kingdom Metazoa; phylum Rotifera; class Eurotatoria; order Philodinida; family Philodinidae; genus Rotaria; species Rotaria socialis. The sequence goes on along the minus strand of CAJNYU010000847.1, from coordinate 19,539 downwards.
CAAAAATTCTATAGGCAGAATTCGAAATGAAAATTTTTCTTATTTTCAGGTGTTGTTGAGCCAATTCCAACTGGACCACCAGCAACAGACTATCTTGAACAAAACGTGAATAAAACACTAATCAAAGCATTAACTGCTTTATGTAAAGAGAAACCTAAAGATCCAGTGGTAAGATATTTCTGTTTTGAAAATCGTGATATACTTGATTGTTTTTTTTACAGGTATGGTTAGCGGATAAACTCATGGAAATAAATCCTTATAAACCAAAACTAAGTCTCACTGTGACCGCACCATCCACAAATAATGAATAATCGTCTTCTATATCAATATGCTAAGCGAATACCTTATTATATATCGCAGTGTTATGAAAAACGTGCCTATTTTTAAATAAAAAGACTGCGTTAATTAAAAAATATTAATAAAAATAATTAGTTCAAAAATTTTGCGCACAGAATAAGAGATATTGTCTCCAATGCAATCGATAATTAAGTGAAAATTTATCACTTAAGAATGATCAATACTCTGTATGAATTATATTCAACAGATTTTAACTAGAATTTCGATGAAACTTTTAAACATCAGCAAGAATACGATACTATTTTCTTTTTCTAGTTTATTAATTTACTTTATAAACAACAATCTAGAGATGTATCAATTGAAAACTATATCAAAATCAATTATTATGTTTTCTATGAAATATTTTGTTCGCTTATGCCGATATTTACAAAATCATGCACACCAGAGGAGAACTCGAGTTGTGACACACTCATCATTTCAGTTAATATAGGTTCTAAAGAGATATTTAAAGAGAGCTTGTAGATTTTTTGTAAGTTCTCCTTTGTGAATGATTGCAGTCAAGCAATGTTTGTTTTATCCAGCAAATTATCAGACTGCATACACATTGACTAAAGATTTAGAATTCAAATACTTTCATTACTAGAAATAAATTTGAGAGCAATAATATTTGCTGACACTGCAGAATCATCATAAATCATAATCGAGCATGACAGTAATGCTAACCGAGTAAATCGCCAACGTGGCAGCAGTGAACGGTAGAGTGAAGAAGAAATCACTCGTTTTTATGAAACTTCACCATTGTAAAACAATGCAACTTTTTTACACCATTCGTTTTAACAAGAGAATTTTCAAGCGATTTATTGCTGCAGTCTTGATTGAATTCAAACATAAGATGACTGCGATATCGGAGTTTAATTTTTACAAAAAGATAATAATCATTCTATCTTAATTTGGCAGAGCTAAGTCTGAAAATTTGTATTTAGTTTGAAGTAAATATTATTGTTGAAATTTTCGACATTGTTCGTTTCAATTAGATATGATCAACAATATTATTTTATTTTTAAACTCCAATTTCATCTTTGATTATTCCATTTACGTCACATTTGACGTATGACATCTTTACTAAATATCGCTTTACGATTTATTTTGTGTTGGATCATGATTTATGACTAACAACATGACATGTCAGTTATAAAAGTTTATTTTTGAACTTCCAAGCACAATAACAGTTTGCCTCATGTGTTTTGTTTTCTTCAAAAATCATCAATTGATTAATTTATAAAAACGTGAAGAGTCCTCTTTCAATGAGTCTGACAGTTGGAGATTCTTTATTCGATAATTCTCATCGTTAGATAATAAAACTTAATCACACAAAAGAAGAAAATGTATAATTCAATTGAGTAAGATAGATGGGAATAATAAAATCAAAGGAACACAGATTATTGCCATTCGATTCACAGTAGAAAACAAAATTAGAAACAATACTTTTATAAATACTTCATATGCACATCGAGAATATGCACATGTAAAGACAAAACGACATAGAAACAAAAAACATCACACCGGTGATTGCAGCTTTCTTTGTTTTCGTTAAAAACCAAATGTTTTACGAAATGAGGAAAATAAAGATTGCTGAGAATTTTCTTTAGGAGCTTGTCTTTCATCCATTACATTTTGATAATCACGTTTTTGCATAACATTGGGTGATTGGCGTATTGATAATTCTCGTTTATATATCCATTCTAATTCACGTTGTGTTGGTACAAATGCGTTTGAATCTTGACGTTTTTGAATATTATTTTTCTCGTCATGCGATGCATAGGAACCGTACAAACGTAATCCAAAATAGCTTATTTCACCTGTATCATCGAAAGATCCTGACTTAATGGATCCTTCATTTTGTGGTGAACGAGTTTCCATACGTAATGTCCAACGACCGATTGGAGATTCACCCCATTTATGTGCAGACATAAATGGAAAATATTTTATGCCTAGAATTAAATATAGATAGGAAATATCAGCAACGTAATTTCGGAAAATAAAATATGTCATTATTTTATATAATAGATTTATTGTAAGTTACTCTAAATACCCTGAAAATTTAAGTGTAAATTCCTTTAAATGATCCTACGATTTAGGAAAAATTAGTTATTCACTGCTTACTATCGGTTGAAAAACGTTTCTTCATAAGAAAGGAGTATTCATACAATTGAATCTAGTATGTCCTTAGAAAAATCAGCACACAAAAGATACCTTTGTTCGAAGCATCAGGATCTCTATAGGAAAGTAATTCCGAAGGTGTTCCACTTGGTGATATTAATGTAATTTTGATATCACCACGACGATGAAAAGTAAAGGATACATTAGCTTGGACATGTTCAAGACTTGTTACATTCTCACATTTATCGACATCAATATGCATTTCAACAGTAGCACCAATACCTAATGGACTAAAAGATATTTTAAAAAGAACCAAACAATTAAAATATTTTAAAAAGAAAACTTTAAGATAAATCCTTACAGACTAGAACCTTTGTATTCATGATAACAATCATATCTTGGATTAACATTTGTCCAATTTTGTGCTAAACCAATCATTTGTCCAACATCTAATACGCCAAAACCAAATTTATCGCTAACATGAAAACCGGCTCCATTAATTATCCAGTCATCTGTTTCGGATAAACTTGGTATACGAGCTGTTTCAGCTATGATATGCATCACATCACGATAACTCAACTCTGGATTAGCTTCAAGTACAAGTGCTAAGCCCCCAGCAACAACTGGTGCAGCACCAGATGTACCAAAAAATTTTGTAGTACATTTTCCACCAACATCAGCAGCAACAACACCTACTGGTATAAATGGTTCACGTATCGATCGTGCATGACGACCACCAGTATAAGCAACGGCCATTGTCGATGGACAAAATTCACCGAAATAGGTTGTTTTACCCAAATGATTTATTGAACCAATTGAAATTACATTCGGATGAGATACGTATCCATCAGCACCACAATCATCACCAGCTGTTCCACCATTACCCGATGCCCAAACAAATAGTATACCTTTACCATGGCGTCCCTAAAATTTATTAACGAATAAAATTAGTTGTATTCTGACTAAACGAAAATATTTACATGTGTAACACCATAATCTAAAGCAGCATTGACAAGTGCACCTGGTGCTTCCATCTTTGTTCCATCATCAGTTGGTCTAAATAAAACTTAATTTGTTACAATAATAATAATAATAATATTGATTTTTACCCCCATGATGCACTTTTTATAGATGTATTAACAGCAAATAGTGTTAGTGCACGTGCTTCCAACAATGTTGTAATACGCCCGTCAAGCAGTCGAATACCTAATGGGGGAAGGGGAGGGGCGGAATGTAAAAAAGATTAGGATGTTTTCTTTTCTAATTTGATTTTACCAGCAATATTTGAATTATAAGCAACTCCGACACCGCAAATACCATTATTTGCTTTACCAGATGATGCTCCAGCACAACGAGTGCCATGACTAAAAGGAAATGGTTAATAATTAATAAAATTTTTTAGAGTAATGAAAAGCGAGCGAATAAGAAGAGGAGCGTGCATTCACTGCATTCACACAAACACACACATCATGTCAGTTAATAGAATACTTGAAGTGTTAGATTAGTAAGATTCTATAATATTTTGCATTCTCATCTTACTTATTTGAACTATCGTAAGTTCTTGGACTTGGATCGTGTTCAGTATCGTTAAGATCATTTAAATCATAACTTAACTGAGGTTGCTAAGCGCATAAAAGAATATTAACATCCCAAATAAATATATGGATAGAGAAAAATTATCGTATTCTTTTTTTGTCTCCCAATTAATTAACAGATGAGAAAAAAAATCTATTTCCCCCAAAAAAAAAGTAAATCATTTTTTTCTCACACTTACATATCGATCAATCAATTCTGGATGTTTATGATCGAGACCATCGTCAATTATAGAAATTGTTACACCTTTACCAGAATATCCTGCTAACCATGCTGGAATAACATTAATATCATGATTGGCTGGAGTATTTAATTGACCTTCGTTTTCCTAAAAAAAACAATGATTAAATAAAATCATTGATGAGTGACACTTTCGTTTTTACAACATATTAAAACTGCCAGTTTTACAAAACAATGTTTAAAGTAATATTATGCAGATAGCATCTCAAACATGATAATGTAAAACACAGGCGTAAAAAGTATTTGACAAACATCTGTTATAATTAACAAAATATATCAAATTATTTTCACATCATGCGAATGATTCGGTATTTATATGTCACAATCGTATCCATTTTTCTTTGGGAATGTACAATATTAACACATTTTAATGAAAAATATAATAATTTAGTGGATGACATTTACTTCAATCGATGATATGGAATATATATTTCTGTTTTTTGTAAGATGTATCAAAAAGTGCAATTCTTTACTTTGTTTCTTATGTTTAAAAAAAACTTAGGTAACATACGTATATTTTCAAGATGTACTTACCAAATACCATTGTTTTCGATAATAAGTATCATCAAAAGACATTTTAAATGAAGAATTATCTATAGTTAAGTCCATATCAATAGGTAATTGGTCATATTTCCAACGTCGATATTGTTTATATAATTCTTCTAATTCATCATCGTTTGTGAACTCTCGCTTTTGTCTTTCTAATGATTCACCTACAGTTACAAATTCAATCTAAACAAAAAGCACAACGCTCGTTCTAAATATTATATCTTAAGTCAATGATCGAATTACTCGTTCATCATGTTTTAAATCTTCAATTGTTTCATCAATTGCACGTTTAGATCTTCGACCATGTTTTCTTTCAATACGAAAATGATGTAAACCAATACCAGGAATCTATTTTAAAAGGAAAAACAATCGATATTGAATAGATAATTTTATTCATAATATTTACATCTCCAGCATTAAATAAATTTTTCTCTTCTGCAATAAGATCTGCTATAAGATAATCTCGATTGTCACCAGTTAATCGCACACCAATATCAATAAATTCATCATAATCATCATCACCATCATTCTCATCTTGATACGTATGAACAGTTAAAATACACAACAATAAAATAAATAAATAAATCTTATACATCTAGAAGAAAACAAAAACAAAATAGTTATCAACTATGTTGATATTTTATTTGTATTTTTTCTCCATAATTGTTTTAAATATGTACATTTCTTTTCAACAATATCTTCAGATTCTTTACTCGATGGTCTCATCCATAATAATGGATTATCGAGTTCCATTAGACCTCCTAAAATTTCTCGACCAAAATATAATGGAAATTGGCCACGTTCTTCAATCATGTGTGCGTAACCATAAAGATTTTCATTTTTACTTTTGTCGGCTGGAAATTCAACACAGAAATATGGTAAACCTTTGGGTAAAACAGATTTCAATGTACGTGAACGGCGATTATTCAATTCAATAAGTTTCTTGTTGGTTGACCACATTGATTCACTTTCCAGTAATGCCTTACGAAAATACATTGGAACTAAATTAGCTTGTTCGATTGGAATTGGAATACATTCGATATACAAATGTGGTAGTAAACGAGGATTTTTAAATGTTTCAAGGAATATTGGTACTTGATTATAATTTTTACGAAATAAATCAGTTAATTGTTCTTTTAATGTATCAAGTTCAGAAAGAACATCATCGTCTAGAATAAATTATTTTTAAAATAGTTTTTTTATGCAATAACGAGTGAATGTTGTTCTAAAATCTGTATCTTCAATATACGTTTTCTTTTTGTCTTACTTCTCATTCAATGTTTGTCTTTAATGATAAGGTGTCTGTCAAGTAGTTCGATTGATTATTCAAATTAGCTCATATTATCATCTTACTCTCTTCTGAATGTCCTTGAAAGAATATCTAAAGATCAAAGTTCAACATAACAGTAAAAGTATATCAAAACTATTCATGTTGACTTCAACTAGTCAGCAGATACTTACAAGTCTGCGCTTTTTTTTTCAGAAATATGTAATACGATGAGTATTAGCAGCATACAATTGATTAGTTGTGCTGCCAAAGAAGCGTGGGAGGGTTTATCAGAGATTATTTATAGATAAAAGAACTTTTCTGACAGTAACAATTAGGCACACAGTATACTTCTCTGGCTAATATAAACTATAGTTAGCATTAGTTCGATTTTCTTTGACATAAACTATGATAAACGGTAATGTGATTCTATTCATTTTGACTGTGTACATATCTTTTGATTTTACTATTTATTCGTTTATCCAGCAGCTAAGATAAATACGATTCATTTATTCGTTTCTCTAGCTGTTTTATGTTTTGACTAATCCAATGTAAACACTCGATATCACTTGTGCATATGTGTAAAAAAATACTTCAGCTTAACTTTATTTTTTGATAATTTGATATTCTATTCATGAAAATTTTCTTTCTCTATCCTAGATTAAATTACTGACAAAAAAAAACTGATTGGTTACATATAAGTGGCCGTTGACATTCTAACTCATAAAATACTTTACAATTATTAAAATGATATTACATATCTTATCCAGTTTACTGTACTCTAAATCTATACGAGCGAAAATAAAGTGATATTTAACAAGAAAAAAAATCGAATCGAAAATTTATAGCAGATAATTTTCGGAATCAGTTCTTAAGTAGGTATTTATTTACTCGGAGTCTAAGAAAACGATCAAACCTAGTCGCTTGTGCGTCTAGAACACGTAAAATTAGTAGGCGCACTGATTATCACTTCTTGTTTTACTATTATTACAGAAATGCATCATGATTTATTCGTCCATTTTCTTAAATCAATTATTTGCATATTCTAATTCATCATTACTTTTATTTATTTTTATAAATTGATGATTACTAACAATTGTCTTCTGGTTCTTATTTATATTCCTTTCATAAAACAAAATAGGATCCTGCAAAAATAGAACTAATTTTAAAGAAATCCAAGTTTCCCTAAAATACTATGATTTCACTATGCCTACTTTCTTATTGCAGATAATCTGTTATAAGATTAACTTAGGCTGATGTAGATTAATATTAAATGTATTCGAATCAATTTCTCACCTAATTGAAATCGACTAGATGTATGTTGAATGGGCACGATAAAACAGTGTCCCTCAACAAGTGATTCTTGTGGTGGCGCACACAGAAACCATTGATCAAGTAAACCGAAAATATAAGATTTCGAAAGATTTTCAATACATAACCAACATTGTTCAAATGTTTTTTGTCGTTTTTTCTGTTCAGCCAATGCTTGTATACGTGACCAACCGGACAAATGACGTGTTGACGCTATTATTTGTCGATCAGCTGTTATACTTTGATTGCTTCTATTACTTGGTAAAACTGGCATTGTATTTGTCGTTGAATGTCTTTCCATTTCAACAAGATCAGTCAATGATAAACCTTCTCGTTCTGGATCTTTATCATTGTCACGCATTTTTCTCATTTCTTTTTTCATTTTTCGACGATCACGTTTCAATACTTGACCATATTGATTTTGATGACGTTGTTCATATGCACTATGAACAGGTTTTTCAACACCGTATCGATCAATTGTTGTTAATACAAGAATTTTCGGATCATTCGATTCTGACTGTTGTTGTTGTTGTTGTTCACCAGCAGGATCATGCTGTGGTTTACCACGAAGATTATCAATGTTTTTTATTTCGTTACGAAGTAATTCAGTCATTTCCTAACAAGTAAATAATTGAGTTTTTCGTTATTACAAAACTGATTCAAATCTTACATCATCACCAGCAAGTTCTGCTCGTATAAGTTGTTTTCGTAATTCCAAAAGATTTTCTTCGGATATTAATTCATCATCTTCTTCATCATGTTTTGGCTCAACATCAACTGTTTTAGTTTCTTCTTGTTCATCTGTACGTGCTTGTTTTTTTGGTATTGACTCTTGCTTATCATCGTATGTAGTTCTTTTCCATGATTGTTTTTCGCTATGATGATGGTGATGGTGATGATGATGATGATGTCGATCGTGTCGATCACCTTTTTCATTTGGATGAAGAAATTTCTTCTTACTAGATGAATGATGATGAAGATCCTCAGCATCGTTGATCAATGCCATTAATTTTTCCATAGACTAAACAAAAGAAATTACTGAAAAGATATAAAAATTCTATGAAATAACTTACACCGTATCGTGCAGAAACAATTTCATTTAAAGGACGTTGTTCCTCCTTCGCTTGTTGTTTACATCGTTCAAAAGCTCGTTGATGCCATTCAAGACCAGCATCACCAACTTTACTTGTTTTTGGTTCTTTAATTGGAGCTGATTGTTTACGTAAACTTGGATTTAATTCACGTTCATTCATAATTACCTATTTTGTTTTTCAGAACAAAAACTAATAATATTGCAAATGAGTTAGATAATTTTAATAAACTAACCTCCATTTCAGCCAAAGATTGTGCCTTTTTTGCCGCTTGTTTGTCTTCTCGTCGATAACTACCAATTGAATCAAAATCAAATGGTTCAAGAGCAAAGGCGACTGGTACACTTTTTTCTTTTTCCTAAATTTTCAAAATAAGAAAAAGCAATTTTGCAAAGTTTTCATTTACTATTTGTTCTAAATCAGCTGGTGTTGGCATTGTTGGCCCTTTCATCACAGCACCACCAAGAGCATCATTAATTTTATCATCGCGAACAATTTCTTGCCATTGCCCTTCATCCTTAAAAAAAATATCGAATGATGATTTTTTCAAATTAAAAATTATGCTTCATCTAACTTTGCTCGAATTCGATGACGATGATGCTGAACGATGATGCTTTTTATGTTTATGATCTTTTTTCTTCGAGGATTTGCCCATGTTCTATTGCTTGCCGATGATTTAAGGTCGTATAAATGCAAAAAGTGATATTTCTATAACAAAATTTATGCATGGCAAACAACTTTTGTCTATCGAGTCGATTAGATATGAAGCGAAAATAATCATCAAACGTCATCAACCATCGTGTGGGTGTATTTGATGACAGGATGAAGGAAAGAGAAAGAAGGAGGACGAAGAACTCAAAGAACGTTTCGTTAATTATGTACGGAAAAAAAAGAAACTTGATGGCAACGCATGAGTCTCAATTGGTATTGTGAAAAAAGTAATATGTGTATGTGTAAATAGGTCAATAAGAAATATCCAATGAAAGAGTATACAAATAACAATGACATCTATCGATCGACACAGAATCCGAAAAATTTTCCGGCTGTTTCTTATAGAATTCTTTTTCATTCAGATAGGATAAAAAATTTAAAATCTTTTTAGGTGTACATTTTCAAAGCTAAATTAACATTATAGACGCTTAAATTTTTATAAAACTACTGAAGTAAGAAATGTTTGGTTTCTTACACTCTATATTACAAATGTTACTATAATAATAAGGATTTCTTATGATTAAGATATGTTGTGAGTAAATCATACGATATAGTCACAGATTGAACAGTTTTGAATAGATATGGAAACTTAATTTTCTCTATCAATAAAATTGCCTGACAATAACGAATATTGGTATTGTATTCAAATAAGATTTTACTATCTTCTCAAAATTCTTTCAGATTGCCAAATGTTTTCCATCAAACATAACCGATGCTGCGAATAATTGAAGGAGATAACAGCAAATATCTGCCAGCTTCCAGGTGGGTAATTTTTATCAATTGCCTCGTGGTGGCCCGCCGATAATTAATATATACTTTTGTTCACTTACCACAAATAAAGAAGTGTGATGTATAAGAGTATTTTATACAGAGATAATTTATATTTAGATTAAATATAGAATAGAATATCGATGAAAAGAAATGAACACGTATTATGAAACTATTAATATTCAGAGTCTGTGTATTTATCTAATTCTTCTCAGGAGTATTCAACATAGATTGCGCTTGCTTTTCTTTAATTCGTCGTTGTATTCTCTCAGATGCATTATTCGTCTTGATCTCATGGACGGCTTGTGTTGCTAAAGCGAGACCCATTGGTGGCATATTGAGATAAATTGCTTCATATTGTCCATCTTTCACTTTGTATGTTTCATGCCAAACTCCATTGATGCCATTGGCACGATCATTCTTCATGTATGCCAACATTGTTTTGATATGAACGCCCATTTTCGTATGTGTCCATCTCTCGAGTGATTCATAGTCACGCCAGTATTGCACAACCAAAGTTGTGCTCTTTCTATCATTTGCTCCAACATAGATATCACCACCCATGTAGCCCAACGTTGGATTTGATTCCAGCTCTGCTAGCATGTCACGAAATGCATTACCTGCTTCAATAAATGATTTTGTGAAAGGATTTGCTCCATTTGGTCGAATACCAATCAGACAAACTACGAAATCTCCATCACAACGTGCAGTGTACGTTGAACGTATGATGTCCGTTGAATAAGGAGTCTGCAGAAAATTGTAGTAACGTAGTATCTGCTTAGTCAAAGGATAGATGACACAAATAACCGATAGGACAGTGATAACAATCGTTGGTAGAAAGAGTGAGGCAAGAAGGCCAATGCCGATAAGATGATAGGGACTGAAGAAAGAAAGAAGTAGTACATATTTGTTGGCTCCGTACTTCAAACTTTTGAGATGAGCTGGAATCCGAATGACTCTAGTCCAATTATTTTCGCTATTATCATCTGTTGTCATCATATTATTACTTTCAAACGGGTATGAAGATGCCATGAATCGATAAATTTTATTTCAAAATATGCAACGTCTATTATATTTACTTTTTTTTACCAAAGCACGAGTGTGCGTTTTATCCTCTCGTCGATCAAAGCACTAAAAGCGTATACCACGTGCATGGATTGCTGTTGGAAGAATCTTTTTTTATTTCTCTCGCAAAGGAGGGAGGCGGATAAGGCCATTTTCTCGCCCCCAATATGTTTGCATAAAAGTCGTATATTTGGAATCAGCATCAAATTCTGACCAAGATGAGGTATTTTTACTTTCTGGAAAATGAATTTTTTTTTGAATTTTTTTGCCCCTAGGACCCCTCAAGAATGTTGAAAATTTTTTTTCGACAAATTCTTGTGAAAACTACATCATTCGATTCAGAATTTTATGCTGATTCCAAATATGGAGTTACGATTCAGAAAATGTGAATTTCCATAGGAGAAATATTGAATTTATATGTAGGTGGCGCTAGCTATCTTATTGAGTTGAATACTCACAGCAAAATATTTAGACTTTTGAGAGTTTAATAACTCCATCCAAATCGGCCACAAAAATTTGAGTGATATACCATCTTACTTAGAATTTGATGCTCTATCAAACTAGATACTGAAAAAAAAATTAAAAATTTTTGAAAAAACGTGAGGCTAAGAAAACTGTTTTCCAAAAAAGTATATTTTTCTTTTGAAACTGAAGTAGGCTCATTCGATAGAGCATCGAAAATTGCATAGGCTGTATCATTTTCAGATTGCTTCCTCGTTTATTACAGGTCAAAGATAAAAGTCAAAAAATATAGGCCTGGCTTTTCAAGGTTTTTGGTCATTAGTACAGTTTTTCACATGAAAAACAGGATTTGGAACCTCATAAAATTTTTAATTCTTAGATCTTAGGTAGTTTTGTGTGTAGCTTAGTTGGTTTTTTGATTCCCAAAACCTCACATTTAATACTGGAACGACTTCAACTCAATAAGATAGCTAGCGCCACCTACATATAAATTCAATATTTCTCCTATGGAAATTAACATTTTCTGAATTTTAACTCCGTATTTGGAATCAGCATAAAATTCTGAATCGAATGATGTAGTTTTCACAAGAATTTGTCGAAAAAGAAATTTCAACATTCTTGAGGGGTCCTAGGGGCAAAAAAATTCATTTTCCAGAAAATAAAAATACCTCATCTTGGTCAGAATTTGATGCTGATTCCAAATATACGACTTTTATGCAAAAATATTGGGGGCGAGATAATGGCCTTATCCGCCTCCCTCCATGTGCATCTAACTTTTATTCAACGAAGGTAACCAACGCGCTGTAATAAATTAAAGAAAAGCATATATGAATATTGGAGAAAAGAGGAATGTTGGCGTAATATGCATGCATTGTACACGTGTCAACCTAGAAGAAAAACTCGACTAGTCCAAACACCAACTTGTCATGAGATAGAAAATCGATTGCCTGTATATAAGATATATTGAATAGTTGAAAGAAAACCAAAGATTTATCAAAAACTATTTCCTATCTAAAATTCATAAGAACTTTATCATTTAGTAGTCTAATTGTGAAAGTAAATAATTATTTTTCATAGCATTCCACGTACTAATTGAGCCATATCCATACTCACTCTTATGTGTCTTTGTATGCTAAGCGATTAAGATATGCTTTTTTGCAGAATTCATTAGTAGAATACAACGACAAAATATCCAGTATGAAGATTTTCATTTGATTCTGAGTCCTATCTCAAACACGACAGATAATATTTATGTTTTCATATACATATCCTAGATACTTGAATGTGTCTTCTTCATGAATTTTTGTAGGTCTTCTATTGACAGACTTGATGTCATAGATCACTATACCTCCTATTTGGATATGTATGTTTTTCAATTCATGCCAATTCGAATATCACAAGTGAGTTGATCAAAACTAGCATCCGATTTTTGACGAATACCTTTTCAAGCCGGTTTAACAACAGACACTGAATTGATTGTTGAATGCACATAATTTAATTATTATTATGTTTGATTTCATCATTTCTAGCACTATCATTAGAGCGCGGTAATGATAGATTATCGAGACACAACAGTAAATTTTCAGCAACATAATCCGATATTGTTGATTCATTGTATTTGAGATAGTTTTACAAGCTCTTGTGTTTTGGAGAAAACACTGAGTGTGCATCGCATAGTGGCGTTGAAAGTTTAGTTCTTCTCATCTCTTCACACATCTATTGCGTATAGTTTACTTCCGTCAATGCAGATTTTAATTCGAGTAACTCTAGAAGATATTTATGAGCTCTTCGTTGGTATAGATTTGTTTGTTTTGAGTGTTAGTAACACACCTAATTATTAATAAAATGGAAACTCTATTCGATCATGACTATCTCAACATTTGATATGGTTCGATATAATATGGGCACATGATAAGTAGCCTACATTGACAGCTATTTACTACGTAGTTCTTTTCCAGTATAAGGAAAGTTACTAGCTATTACTCATTGGAATGTTTCAGAAAAAACGATTTTGCTGTTAGATTCGTACTGAACGGATGACTTTGACAAGAAAAATTAATTTCTATTAGTACAAGCTATGATACAGATTTCATTTGAACAAATAGTATACTTCATTAGTGACATTGTTGGCAATTGCGAAATATGCTTCTAATGTGAGGTAGAAGCTTTCACGTACATATGTTCTCTTAGCAAGTATGATGACTTCGATTGTAATCTAACATCAGCCAAGAAAAATCTCGGAATATTTGTCAACAAAAAGAAAATACGCATCAATAATAATGAAATAATTAAAACTCTTCTCTCGTAGCACATTGATGTTCATGTTCACGTAACTGTAAAAATTAAAAAATATGATCGATCTATACGAGAACCTACAACTATCACCTATTCTTAAATTTGAATGAATAAGATGTGAACTCAAATAGAATGGTATACTTGGCAATGAATTATCTTTATTAAAAAATGCCCACGACGTATTGAGCGCCAAAAACCAAAAATACGTAGTATAAGTCTTATGAAATGTATTTATCCTGAGTTGCTGTTGACAGCACGACTAACAGCAAGTGCTGTAGACACAAATGAGAAAATAACATAAGCCCACATTCCAAGACCTATAAACGAAGCCAAGAGATTAAACACCAGCGTTATTTTACTGAACTTTTTGGCTCTGATAAAATTGTTTTCTCGAGCGTATCTTCGTACAGTAATGGACAGAAAAATTGCTATCAAACCAGTTAATAAAAAGCTTATAAAAATGTTCAAGATAGACCATGGGAGGTAATCTCGTATTTTTCCAGGAGCCACTATGACTTGGGTTCTGATATGGAACTGCATAAGTTTGTTGTGGTTGTGGTTGTTGTTGCTGAACCACATATACTGGAGGCTGTGAGTTCACTGCTTCTTCAGACTTTTCCATCGTTTGTTGAAATGATGAATTCTATAGGATTGAAAGCAATTTGTATGCCAAATATATTTAATTCTGATGTGTCTTATCTTTTCAGCTGGTTGATTCTTAATTCTAGCAGTGAATGATCGAAAAATGTCTTTCATTTTATAGGCAATTTCAAATTAACTCAGATTTTTACTCATAGCAAACTCGCAATTGAAAATGTAGGTGAAACGGAACTCATTTATTTGAGATGACTGACATTGAACAGAATTCCTTTTCCGTCGTGTTTCTGTTACTCTTACGCAAGAGGGAACAAAGTCATTTCAAAAGATAAAATCAATTTGAAATCACTAGGGTGTGGGTGGGTGTAAATTCTCGGCTGTGGGTGTGGGTGTATCAAAGGAATTTACACCCACACCCGACAATATACGACTGTAGTAACCGATGGCCCTTCCGGCACTAGGATTCAAATAAGATTCCAATTGGATCCTATCAGTCTCTTTGGAAATGGCTACACTCGTCTATACGCATCTCAAAACTTTGTTATGGGCCATACCACCACTCAACTAATATAAGATTCCTCCTAAATTATTCCCAAAAAAAAACAATGTCACTGGCATTCCACAGAAACTACACACGCTATCACCCAACACAATCCGTCTCAAAATATGCAGAAACAAGAAAGAAATGCATGAAAAAAAAATGATTACTACATTTCTCAGCAACATACTTCCATTAAATAAAATCAATCACATCAACTTCGCTTTCCAAGATAAGAGCATTAGTCAGAAAAAGCTGAACATTAGAATCTCAGTCATGCAACTACTGCTGAAACAGCGCTGATTCGAACTTGAAAAAAGAAGTTTTTGGAATTTTAGATAAAGTATCCGTGCTGAAATAGGGCCTAATCTAGTAAGCTTGAATAATTGTGAGATTTGTAAGCAGTTAAAAGGCGGTGTGTGTGTGTTATTGTTTCGCGGCTGTGATACGTTCGTCAGAAATGCTCCTGTCTTGAATGTTGAGTAGAAGATATGTTCACGAGTCCCGAGCATTTCGAAGAAAATGGAGGCTCGTGATGTTGCTAGTTGGAAATGAAGCTGGTAAACGGAGGTGACATGTGCAATCGCATAGACTTTTAAACTGCACATAATCTCCAGGTGTGATGTTCGAAGTAATCTTTTATGGTTTTGGATAAAACCTTAGCTAGGTTTTTTTTGTGGCATGAAGGAGTAGTGACTTCAGTGAGATATCTCGTCAAGTTGTGTGGTTCGTTGGGAAACTATTTTATGTTTTCTTGGAAAGCCGTTAGACACGTACTTCAGGTGGGTACAGGGGAAGAAGCTTTTAGTTTTTTCGGTTTGGCTAAATTTGTTTTAATTGCATTTGCCACTCAATTTCTTTATAGGGTATTAAATGGTGTGCTCTCTTGGGATTATTAGTGCTGGAACCTGACGTGCCCCATGGTAACATGATGATATCTGGTAGGATCTTATAGGAATTCCGTAGGACTGTTCGATCCATGGGATCCTACTGAGTGCGTCTATCGGAAATTATAGGATTATCATCAGTTTCCCACTCTCCGACACGAGAAGTTCATGATAACTGTTTCCCGTCGGATTCCGACACTGAGGATCCGACTGTAGGTCATGAACCAGAATTCCGATGAAATCCTTGCAGGATTCTATTAAATTCTGATGGGATCATACGGGAACTCTATCGGATCAGATCGGATCTTGTCGGATCCTATTGTCGGATTGAATCTGCTGGGTTTATTCGCTTTGCAGTATGTCCGCGTACTATTTAGGCAATTTAAGTCAAGCCTTAGAAGTATTCAGTAGTGTTTTAAATACGGAAGTGACTATGTACACATGAGTGTATATAGCCAAATGGCTATACATACATAGATAGGTATAATCAACATAATATATATGAAATCATTATTATCTTATGTATATTTACTTATCAATCGAAACTAAATATTTTACTTTTCTAATAACTTTATTTTATTAACTATTTATTGCACACAAGTATAAATTAACTAGTACAATTACACAATAACAGAAAAAATTAATTCAAATAAAGATCAAGTAATTTAGAAATATTTCTCCCTAGTGAAAGTACTCATCAAGTGAGTACGACTTTCCAGCATGAGTACTCAGATTACTCGAGTGAGTACTCAGAAAAATTCTCGAGTATTTTCACTCATTAAGTACTCTCAGTAGTACTTCTATGGTATTTTATTTCGTAAATTACTCGCAGGCAATAGTAAGAGTACTCAATGTAGTACTCGTATCTTTTTTTCGGAAACTACTCAACGAGATAATTATGCAGTTAGAACTTTTATCAGAAAAAAATAATAGAAACTGATACAAAATAAATAAAAAATAGACAATAATTTGGTGCAATGAAAAATATCATCAAAATACAACTTGTTCAATATTTTCAAGCCGTAAGACTATAATGTCGTCTCAATCAAGAGAAAAAAAAATACGATTGGATAATTTCATAAATGCATTGTTCTCTTCAAACAATTGTTCGTTACATATACTCGACATGTAAATTTTTGTTTGTGACTTTTGAAAACTTAATTCGTAGAAAAACTCCTTTGCCGTTGCAAAATTTATTCTAGTTATTTATTCATATACACTACAATATATCACGTGCTGTATTGGTGTAGAAGGTCTACAATTGAACTGAATGCTGGTGCAAATTATAGTATCACTTAGAAATAACATAATTAATTTCTTTTATCCCTTCTCATCATTATTGTTTTTCTAAAATCATCAACTATGTGTTCGTGTATAATATTTTATGTTTTCTAGATGTCTAATAAACTTTTTATAGAACGACTGGAGCCGAAAGAAAGCGAATATGTCGACACAGAACAACAACTATCAAACTTGATTCGAAATTAGACGAGCTGCAAATGCATTATCATTCCAGTGACGCTGAAGAAACAGAAAATGAAATTTCACCAATGGTTGAAGATTCGCGTACATGCGAACAAAATATTGGTTATCAGTTAGATGATGAGAAATGTTACGATATACCAGATGAAGCAATAGAAAATCCGAATGAAAGCGATAGTGAAGTAAATGATGATGGCGATGACGATGATAAAGATGCCGACGATGATATACTTGAATTTATCAATACATTTGATGTACATCGTGAACGAATTTTATATAAATCATACAAATTAACCATTTATGAAGCTTGTGTCGAGGTAGTTAAACTCGCACGTGAATTAAATTTCAACAAAAACAAATACAAAGTTTATTAAATGGATTACGTAATTTACTGCCGGCAAAAAACAAACTACCGCGTACCGTCCCCTGTCTGCTGAAGATTGTTAGTAAGTTAATGAAAAGTATTGAATACAGTCACTATCTTTTTCTTTACATATTTTTTTGTGAATTTTAGATATTGATTGTTCAAAGAAGGTTACCTACTATTGTCGTGAATGTTTTCATCCTTTACTATCAATTCAGCAGTCTGCATGTACTTACGGATGTTCCTTTAACAATCAACGTCGATCATTTAAAAATTTGAGTGAACTAGTGATATGCGATGTTAAGCAAGTAATAGCTCAAGTAGCAAAGCGATATGGTAATATAATTCGAGAATATCAAAATGAAACAAATATTATTTTACTTGGTGATGCATTAAATGCTCAGGTGAGCACTAATTTGTTCTCAATAAGCTAACTGTATTGATACAATAGAATACGAATAATGCCATTAATTCATTGAAATGTTCATTTCTATAACTATTTTGGCATGTAGTGTAGATATCAGACCAAATCATCATGTTTTTTTCTTGCTTCATCTGTTTTCCATATCATTAGTACTCCTATATTTTTGTTTTGTTACACATTCTATATGCTACTTGGTTTATTGATTCATTCATGTTATATTCTAAAAAAAAACAATCATTGTAATGTAGCATCCCAGACGTTTTGCCGAATCTATCATATTTAATATCCATTTGGAATTTATTTGTATCGATAGACCTTCCTTCTACAATAGGAAGAACAACATCAGCAACCATTATTCCATCTTTAGTATTTTCCGGAGTTGGTGTAGTCATTTACAAAAGAGTTTTGTAATCGAAATCGCCTCTAATTATGCACATATACTTCATTTATTTTAGATTTAAATCTAGTCTTTGACTAAATAATTAATAAATGAACCAAAGCAACGACAGATATAACCTTTTTCATGAAAACGATCTACTGTTGCAGAAGGGTCAATATGGCACAGTGGAAGTGATACCACCAGCACAGATATATGGTGAGGAATCAACAGATATTGTCAATAAAAAGCCTAAATGTCATGGAAATAAGAAATTACAACGCTTCAAACGAAAATGGAGAACACGTGGTTTGAATGAAGAAGAAATTGCGACATTGATTAATACAAGAAGCCATGATACATCTGAACAATCATTAAACGAGTCAATGATGAATGATGAAATTGAAACGTTCAAAAAACGAAAAAGAAGCTCATCCGAACAAAAATTATCAAATAAATCTTTAATATCAATGAGCCAATCATCCATATCACAAGGAGTTTTTAAAAAAATGAAGAATTCTCAGATTGAAACGAAATCACCTATTGATAATAATAGCGATCGCTTGAATGAAAAAGATGATATTTCTTTTTATAAGCCATCGCGGTACTTGAAGATGCCACGAAAGTTTCTTTTGAATTCATTACGCCTTCAATTAAATTGCTCTATAAAAAGAAAAAGAGAACAGCGATTTACACTTTCACGACTTGAACTATTTGATAAACAATTTTGTCTTCATCAGATTCATCATTTATATCAAAAGTATTTGGATTTTGGTCTACAGTATCATATCTGGCCAGTCAGTTGAATCTACTTTGCTTCAGCTCATACAATAGTATTACTTTCATTTACAGGATGATATAGTTCAAATAATGGAATCAAATGAAAGTGATAAGATCCAGAAATCGCTAGAAGAATATTTGATACTGTTGAAAAACAGAAGCAATCAGCATGAAAACGAATTAATGATACAGTTATCATCTTGTCCGACTACATTACATTCTCTAGAGATGATAGATCAGAGATTGAAAGAATTTGTTCGTTTACATCATATTGATTTAGTG
>CAJNYU010000846.1:964-23367 GCA_905331475.1 Rotaria socialis | reverse complement strand
TTTCGAAAAAAAAAATTTTTCGGCGAAAAAATCAAACTATTTAGTCTATAATCGAAAATAATCATGATTATTGCATGAATATTTTTCACTGGGCACAAACCCCACATCCACACACACCACACCCAAAGTACACGGGAATCATGCTTCTTCTTTTTGGCTTAATAAGTGTAAAAGAATGAGATCACATCACTAAAATTCTTTAGATAATGACCCAATTGGATGCAATTTAAACAGCTTCCTCATGTTTATTAGTGTTTAAATTAATTTTATTTCATCTGAATTATTTATGAAAGAATTCAAATTAAAGAAAAGAACCGTATCCATTTGTATCTATTCTTCATTAGCTCGTTGCATAATAGTCATACAAAGTGCAAGTTGTTTGTGCTCTAAATGTTGCTTTACTTGACTAAGAATTGTAATTTTTGTGGATTCAGGTTCACCGGAATAGTAAACTCGATAAATATGATAATTTGTTGGGTGATTAAGTAAACAGTTAATTTCGCCAATCGATATTCTAAATGTATGTTGATCATGAATTCCTGTTGTTTTCACTTCGATTAAATCAATCTGATTGTTTATTTTCATTTCAATATCATATGGAAGACCTGATTCCTTATTATTATTATTCATCCATTTAACATGCGCATTTGGATATTTCCATTTTAGAAATCGAAAAACAAGCTCTTCACCTTTACGACCGAGAGTATTATCAATTTCGTTATTAATCGGATTAATTGTAATTGAAGATGGCGACAATGAATAAGGATTTGAACCAATGAGAGTCGAGATTTGAATACGTTCAAATTTTTCTACTTCAACCGAAGTAGAATTCGAACAGTCAACAGTAGCAGCTTGTATTTGACATGTATCAGTTGATTTTGCGGTTGACTTAACAGGTTGCTCATCTATTCAAAAATGAAAGTAGAATTATTAGTAGGATATTCTCTCGAAATGGACTTACTTTTAATCGTACGATTATTATCTGATTCTTTTGATGAATGCGAAACTGAACTAGAGGATGTTATATGGTTGGAATCCGGAGAATGTGATACATTTACCGATTGTTTGTGCTCTGCCGGATGAGATGTGGTATTTGAAAATTCTGTTAATTCTTTAGCGTTGGCTTTGGCTGGAAAGCAACGTGGATTATTCTCGTCATCTTGTTCAATTTTTCTCTGTAATGGAGCTTTTTGTTCGGGTAAAGGTTCATTCATCAACTTTTCTATCATCTCAGTTAATTCTTCAGTCTGTTCCTCATCCGAAGAAATTTCTTCACTTGATGATGATGATGACGATGAAATGGAATAAACATTTGGAAATGTCCATCTGTCATTATATTCTAAATTAATGATACTTTGACGTTGATTTATTAAACCTTGTGTACTCTCATTATGATAGATTCGTGAGAGCTCCATCATATAGGATGTCAGTTCGATTTGTGCCACCCGATCGCGAACAAGAAATGCGACCATAGTCTCAATGTAGCGCTTTTCAAATTTTTCAATTTGTTTCAATATATAAAATTGGCCTGCTTGTTCGTCAATGTAAGTGTCACATGTTTCTGTTCGTACGATATCAGTTTCGTACTTGTATGAAAGTTGAATCTTATCGACACAGACAAAATGTAGACGAGCAAATATAGATGCTAAATATTTTGATCGTTCTTCGGTTATGAACGATTTCAAAAGAAGGAAATTTTGAACAAGTTCAATCGAATGAAAAAAGAAATTGAATAGGTCAACGGATAGCTGTTCGTTATCAACATGAACTTGTAATTGAATAACATCTGCTAGAGATTTAATTTCGAAGAGAAAACAAAAACTATTCTTGAATTCTAAAGGCAAGGCCCAATCTAAAAAAGTAAAGACATCTACTATACATCACTTTTTTCCGCAATCTTATTTACCTGGTAATTGAATAATGAATAGTTTATTTGCCAATTTCTCGGCAATAACAAAATCATGTGGATAGAATGGTTGATCACTATATTTGGCTTTTTTATTTTCGCACCCATACAAGGAATAAATGGCAAGTCGAAGCATCGCTCTAGAAAAAAAAAATGAAGATTATTAGTTTTGATAGTGACCATAATGTACCTTTAATTTCTATCTGTCGATTTTGTTGAAATGATAAATCCATGATCACTTTAATAAGTCTCCACGTATTATTGATGCTTAATATCTGTGATAACAGTGGAAAATAATCATCGATGGTTGGTTCGAATGCGATTTGAAATTCTTGAAGAAAGAATCCTTGCAATTTAATATCATTGTCATAGTATCGTTTAATTGAAATACGACGATTTAAATTCAACAAACTGATATCATCAAAAGGTGATAATAATGATGTTGAATCTTGCCAATAGACTTGATGAGGAAATACGAAGTAACCTCTGCCATTGTTTTCTGGTATAAATACGAGTGGCCAGTAACAAAAATAGCGTAGATAATTGCGAGTGCAATTGTCAGCTAGAAGAAATCGATAGACACGTCGAACATTCTCAATTGTATCGTCGAACGGTTGACGAAATGTTTCTGCTAGAGGACAAGGTATTCTAAACGAGAAAACCAATGATGAAGACTGATTAAGACTTGACGACTTGCATAATTGCTGCTTCAGTGATATTTTTAGTACGCCTTTAAAAACCTTTAAATACTGGAAACTGTCATACTTATCATTTCTACAAGTCGATGTTTGTCATATGCTTAGAGTTTTACTCAAAACAAGAGAGTTTTTCTAAATATCATAAGATACCTATTTTTAGAATTTTTATTCTACCCGACACACGCGATAAGATCGAAATCGAAATTTCTCTCGGATCTGAATAACCTATGACGAATTTCATTCTACGGGTCTACTCACACGTTTGCATGGTTACTTTCACTTAATAACGCCAATAGAACGTCACGATCAAAACCACATGACCATTTCATGAATATTTCAAACATGGTTACAGGTAGAACATGTTCTTTTAGTCCAAGTATATTCAATCTAAAGTCTCGATTATTCAATGATAGCTTCGTTTGATCTAAATGAGGTATATAGCGATGAAAGACTGCTGTTTCACTCTTCGGATGTAAGCAATAAACATCATCTGGCTTAGCCAATTGATCACCTTCAATGGGTATCCAAGCATGTTGTCTCAATGATAGATAAAATGTTGATGGGATGCCTTTTTTTGGTTGTCTACGTCCAAATTTTACTTGATCCATTAAATTTATTGATGCCGTATAGAACTGAGATAGCGTAGCATGATGACGATCCAAGTATATCAATAATTTCGTACACAAATCAATATCAACAGCAATATTGTTGCATGAAGCTATAAGTGTATTAAATTCATTACAAGAACAATCTTCAATTGTAAATGGTTGATGAATCATTTCATTCAATTCTGGAATTAAATAATTCCATTGAGTATTTTGAAGTGAATCAACATTTATGAAGTCTAATAAAAACAAACACTTTGAGTCGACATAATGAAATATATCAGATACATACGAGTTTCAGTTATACCAACTTGAAGAAATTCCGTAATACCTAGGTTTTCAAGAAATCTAGCAAAACCTCTTACATCATCATTCGAATGGAACAATTCGGTACGATAGTTATTAATATAATCATCTGAGATAAATGTGAATTCATGTTTGGGCGAAATTAAGGATTCGAGAGATCTTGTACAGGCATATGCGGATGTCAAATGAATGATAATACCTGGTGTATCTAGACGAACAAATTGACCACTGCGAGTTTTGATAACCATGCATTTTCGCAATTGTTCGAGTTCATTTTCAAATTGATCGAGGTATGCATAAATGCACAAAGGAAAAGCAACAAGAACTGAATCAGATACTGTCGACCAACGACTCTTGTCCCATAGTATAGGTTGCATATGTATTCGATAAATATCCATAATCTTGGGTTTGTCAATGATACCTGTGCCAATGATTTTTTTTTAAGTAAAACAAAAAAAAACATTACGCGAAGAAATTTTTAATACTTACCAAGTTTTTTAAGTAAACATACAATTGAGTCATATCGCCGTGCAAATTTATCTTCAATATATTCAATTAATCGTTCGTCGAGTCTTGGTAAATCATTAAGAATGATTTTGAATGGTTTCTTATATTGAGCTGTTTTTGGTAATGGAAAAAGTATCACTTGATCCTTATATTCATCCATTGATACTAATTGTGAATGACCGCTTAACGGAAAAATTTTCAGTTGTTTCAATTCTCTTAGCTTTGATGCCTCGATCTCTTCGCTATGTGTACCACTATCGCGTAACTGTCCATTTTCTTGCTGTTGTTGTTCAATAATGTAGTTAATGCAGAGCAACCACTTGGCAACTAAAATATAAATTATGTTCAAAATTTTTAGCAATGAAAGAATCGCTCCTATCTCATTATCTCGCAGAATATCATAATAATTAAATTTCTGTCATGATTGATTTGTGATTCATCTAGTCTCATGCAGTCTTTAACCGTAGTAGTATGCTATGAACTCACTTTGTTCGATACTTGATGTCTTCGTAGAATGTGTTTGTTCATCTTGCTTGTACAATTCTTTGATAAGTCGAATAATAGAAGAAAACTGTAGGGAAGCACATCCTAATCTAATTAGAGTTCGTTCGCTACATTCTGATGCTAACTGTTCAGGTACGTAATACAAATTGAAATGTGACAATAGTAACTCTTGAGGAAGAATTTTTCGTATAAATTGATCTTTCACAAGGACACATTGCGAGGCTTGAACCCATTCAGTATGTACTTGACCATTTCCATCGTCTTGTGCTACTGGTAATTTGATAATACCCATTAGTATTTTCATACTTTTGTCAACAAATGAATTGAAATACGGATCAAGTTCATTGCGAGTCGGAATGAGCTTAAGAAAATACACTAAAACTTGAGTAGCTGCTAAAGAACTACTCATTCCTAATGCAGATAAAGAAGTGAGAAGCTCAGGTAAATTTTTAAAATGTTCATAGGCCAACGGAAGAAGTTGAACCATTTCAGATTTGAGCCATTCATTCCAAAAATTGTCATGAAAAATTTCTTGACGTGTGGCAGGTACTTCGAAATCGGCCTGAAGAATGAAACGAAACCCGTATGAACGAAGTGGCAAATAAGCGAAGAGAGGTTGAGCTAATGGAAGTTGTTGGATCAACTTTTGAAGATTGCTAATCGGATAAGCAATGGCTATTGTGGTCGAATGAACTTCACATTTGACTTCACGAAGTTTCTCCTAAAACGGTAATTATTGAGCATACAGTTCTACAATGTATCCCAAATAATTAACTACCTTAATGTCTTCTGGAACTTGGAGAACCTTTTTAACAACGAGCCAAAAAGTTTTGACTGTTTCTTTTACTGTTTTTTCTTGTAGTTCAATTATTTTCCCATCAGCATGATCAATTCTTGTAAAAATACGAATTTGATCACTATCCGAAGAACTCATTGGTTGACCAACAATTTCAATGCGTCGTAGACGATTGAGAAAGAGTAATAATTTTGCTTGAATATTATCAAAATCTTCTTGAAGTCGACACGATCGTTGAATGGGTAAACGAATACATGTTGTCCATTCATTGGCGCTTGGTAATACTTCTTCACATTTATTCAACCAAATCGGACGAATATATCCAATTTGTTCAGTACCATCGACGGTATCAAAGCAAAAATGATAGCCTTTTGAATGAATCTCGGGACGATTAGAAACCATAAATACTGACTTGAATCCAATGCCTAAAAGTTAAGAGTATTTTCACTAGTTCAATTATTCCACCAAGCAAAATTCTACCTTTGTGTCCGGCATAACCTTGTTTATGTTTGCCTTTAGTTGAGGTACCAACATCGCAGATAGCTTCAACATTATTCCGTTCAAAACCAATTTCATTGTTACAAATTAAGATTCGTTTATCAGAGAGAACAAAACGAAGTGTTGGCAAACAATCAGATGGATATTGATTATCATCAGCATTTTGAATGAGTTCCAAGACGAAATGACCTTTTTCTGAATATAGATCATTAGATAATTTTTGTAGACTTCGCTCAAGCTTCCCTTGATAATTTTTCACAATAGATTGACCACCTGAATCAAGACCACTATCGATACCAAAGCCTCGACGAATCGATTCTATATGTTCGAATCCAGATTGGTTTGATATGTTAGACTCATTCTTTTTGACTTCAGGTGTGTTCGAATGTGATTGACTTGGTGGTAGAACTGGTGTTTGTACTGCTGGAACATGAGTATTATCTATGAAGAAAATAATAAAGATTGTTAACTTATCATAATTGGATCAAAAATCCCTATTGGGTTTCGCTTATATGAGTTCAATGAAATATTGTCAGTTCTAGCTCAATATTCATAAGCTCTTATTGAATAGAATGTTACAAAACTTTCTTACCTTGAATAATGCTATTATTTGAAGTCACAATATTACTCTGTAGTGCAGATTCTTGGTGTTCTTCGATCGAGTAATCCTGTTCCAACCATTTCTTGTTATTCTTCCAATCCTCAATATCCAGCGTACAACCCCAAATTTCTAATTTATTCTTTTGTTTTTCATCCGCTAATTCCCATATTTTTTTTCTTGCACTAACTGTTCCTGGCCCACTACTCCGAAAAACGTCATCAAGAAGTACAAGTATAATTTCTTGAATAAGTCTTGCTTGCCCGATAAGTATTGGCAGATAGGTTAAAAAGTCGAGTACATATTGCATCGGTTGTCGACTATTACCCGATGTCATGCATACTGATTGTAAATGAATGAACCATGTCCGCATAGATGTTCGATAGACGTTTAATGGTATTCGAGCAGTTACACCGTATTCACAAGTGATTAGTGCACATAGGTGACCGACAGCTGAACGTACACGTAGTGCATTCAACTCTTCTTCGAAACTCTTCAGAGTAGCATCGCTAGGCAAGCGAAGAAGTTCATAACTGGATGTTTCGAGTAGCAACAGATGCTGTAGTGAATACATGTGCTTTCTAATGAATGATTTCATATTGCCATATTTTGGTTCAAAGAAATAAGTCCATTGTAGCCAGCAGTATAAATTGGTCATGATTGGACATTGAAGAATAAATTTACAGAGCTGATTTTCGTCCGTGATTGGCATTAGTGGACATGTAT
Source organism: Rotaria socialis (assembly GCA_905331475.1). Taxonomy (NCBI): domain Eukaryota; kingdom Metazoa; phylum Rotifera; class Eurotatoria; order Philodinida; family Philodinidae; genus Rotaria; species Rotaria socialis. The sequence continues at coordinate 16,223 of CAJNYU010000846.1, read as the reverse complement.
CGATTCGATCAAGATGATTAAAATCCAAAAGCGACTCTTCAAAACTAAAAGTTCCATAATATATCGAGTATCTATCGATAAGAATTATACTTACCGAATTATAGAACATGCCATATTTAAATGGGATGATTTCTTGGTTTTGTGAAGAATATTTCTTCCTGACCGAAAACCAAGTAGTCCGCCAAATTTATGAATTATTGCTTTTTCCAATATCGATAATCTATCAGCATTAATTTGAATATCTTCATTGTTCGAATCCATATGAAGTTCTACACTTTGCGAAGAGATATGTTGCTTATCACTGTTTGATTCGATCAATTGATTCGTAAATTCAAACAAATCTCGTCGATCTGTTATAGGCACATTATAACCATAAACAGAAAGTTCTGAATTCGGATCGATTAACTTTTGATGAGTATTAAGAAAAGATACTATATTGGTATCAGTATCATCATCGTCATCACCCGTATCGAATTTCAACTCAGCAAAACTGTCAAGACGATATTTAGTACATAAATGATTTTCGATTTGTAGCAACTGTTTGATTGTAGGAGCGTTTTCATAATTGATAAGAATTTCAAACAGATAAGAGCATACTTGTTTTAAATCCACAGTTAATTTTTTTCTATTTGGATTAGTTGGTGGTAATGCATTTGCACCTGAAGTATTAGTTACCGAATGAGACCAATCATTTATTGCTGATGGCTACAATCCAACATAAACTGATTTAATAAAAATTGTCTAGATATAATGCATAATAGGTTTTCGAACAGACTCTTCACCTCTATTGAATGAACGATTTTATTATAAGTATAGCTAAAAGGTTTATGAGAATTTGTTTTTTGAAACAAGAGTGAGCCATATGCACACTTTACTTTTTGGCCACGATTTAGCTGGGGTTGTGGCCAAGAAAAATTAATATATGTTGTTTTTCAACGTCAAATATATGTCTACTGTTCAACAATCATGTCGTTCATAAATTTTTCTTTTATCTTTTTGATCCTTTTGATCTTCTATTCTCTCTTCTTGTTCTTCTCTCTCTCTGCTCTTCTCTTTCATACTCTTTCTATTGATCATGATCTATTCGATTGATTAAAAATGATAAGTGAATGTAGCTTGCATCACTATCGAACAGAATTGAAGATTTTGAGATGCAGTGCGAATTTATATCATACCAAAAGTAATGGTTTTTTTAGAGACAAACAGCTATTTATTGAATAATATAGTACAAAAAAAACTGAGATTTTGACAAACAGGACAATCAATGAATTCAATAAAATTCTGGCTATCTCTAAATACCACTACTTTCTTATGATATAAAAACATTGCGCTTAAAATGAAATCATACTCAGAGATATCAAACTATTCATTTCTATTCGATATTGATGCAAGGTATATTTGATTATTATTTTTAATCGATCGAATGGATCTTCATCAACAAAAAGAGGATGAAAGAGAGGAGCAGAGAGAGAGAGAGAGAAAGAGAACAACACTAAGAGAGAAAAGAAGATCAGAAGGACGAAAAAAATCAAAGAAAAGCGTTGGTAATAAAATGATTGTTGAAAAGTTGTTAATGAGAATGAATAATCGATATAAATGAACATGTTTTGGCCACGATTTAGCTGGTATCGTGGCCAACAAGCAACGTGTGAATATGGCTCATTGAAAGGAGTATACAAATGTATAAAAGAAAAAATTTGAACTCCTCCCCTCAGACCGTGACGGACGGATTTTAGAACCATCAAGGACAGCGGCAGATGAATTTTAGTAGCATGGAGCCTAGTGCCAGATGGTTTCTGAAAGCATGATAAAGAGTGACTAAAGAACATGAGAATCATCACATGTTTTAACAAACATATTAAATAGAAGAATAGTGGTTATAAGTCCTTAAAATTTCATCAAATATATGAACGACTTGCTTATTGAAATGTTCGGCTACTAAAGAGCTTTTGAGGTTTTTGAAACAATAGTTAGTATGTGTTTCACATTTGCAATCGGGCAAGAGATTGCGCTAACAGGTTTTTACTATAAAACCGGCTAATAAAGTTCAGTTAGGACATATGCTATTAGAATTCATTATTACATAGTTGACGAAACGTTGAAATAGAATAAACTATTAAAATTGAGTTTCCAAAGATCGATATAGATGAAATTTTTGCAATGTGTAAAAAGAAAGGAAAAAGAAATGATTCTGTAACTGAAGCATCAAAATGAAAAGATTCCTTTCAAATACAGCGACTTACATACTGTCCATATGTCAAGCGGTTCTGTTGTTGTTGAATCATAGCTTCAAGTCGTTGATGATCCCTCTCACTTATGTCTGGATCAGATGGTAGCGATTGATAAAATTGCGTCAAAATTTGTTGTCTCTCATGGTGATTTTGATGACCAAGGATTCTTTGGAGTTCAGCAATGAATGTCTCAGGTTTTTGAATACTACCCAAATAGATACTAATATTCAATAGCCATTGAAGTAATTCATTCTGACGAAGATGAATCAGAGTAGCATAGGTAAATGTTTGTTCAGGTATAAAGGAAAGATATTTTTCTACAGTTGAAGCTAAATGATTGAATACGGCTATGGGAGATTTTTTCTTATTGTAGGCCGAGAGCTCAAGTTCGTCGCGCATTTCTTGCTTAAGCTCGGATAAACGTTCTTCAATAGTGCTGGTCAATTCTTCTACTGCTGCAGTTTGTATTTCTTTAATATACCAGCGGGAGTTTCGCTTTACAAGACCAGATACCTAAAATGATTCAGTCGATTACACAATAAAGAATGAAAATATTTATACTTCTATCAAGTATGGGAATGATTTACAATAAAGACCAAGTTCTTTTCGTGTTCGTAAATGGTAATAATTAACGAGTGCATCGAGAAAATTACCAATGACAACATTTCCTTTAGAATTTTCTCGAAAATCGATGAAAAGTGATATAACATCACCACTAGTCATCAATGGAATTGGTTGATGCCGTCGAGTTGGTTCATAACAAAACACTCGTTTGACATCCGGATTTTCGCTGAGCGGACCCAAGAGCGCATCTTCATACGTATCGACTTTGATAAATCTTGCCAATATCGATCCGATATCATGTAATGTGCATAGCATGAAAACTTGCTCGAAAATTTGCATATAGAAAGCCACTTTTTTTAATCGATCTGTTAGATTTACTAAAGGTTTCAGCTCGCCAGGATGAACATCTAACCGGCGCCAAGAGTTGACATGATAAAAATTGAATAATTCACTTTGAACACGTTCTCGTGAGACAAATTCTTTGCTTCTATGAATATTTGCTATGATTTCAGCCACCTTGCAAGAGACTTGTTGTTTATAACTAGATATATGTTGAATTTGAAAAGAACCTAACACGAAAAAAAGTTATACGTTCTGTTACAGTCACATGTTTACATGTCTTGGCTCACTTCGTTCTTATCGATATCTGTTTATTCGAGTCGCATTCCTTGCCGCTTTATTCTTTCTTATACATTGTCCTCTCTTCTCTCTCGCTAGTTAGTGTACCAATTCGAATAAAGGGACCTTCTAATACATTCTAAGGATAAAACCTTTCAAATATCTTTTTCGTATTTAATCACAATATCCTGCATGAGAAAGTCGCTCCAACAAAGTTGTATAACAGAAAGAATCCTGATTAAAAAAACTTCATAAAATTTGTCTGATATTTCGATTCTGCTGGATTGCTATTGATAAGTGCCTGAGCCCGAAACGGATCGCCTGGTCCAACATCTCTTTTGTGATCCACACGGTACCGTGTATTTATCAATACATGAAAAACAGTTTCGAATAGAAGTTTTGGCATACCTCTAACTACGTTACGATACATATTTTGCATGGTTTTCAAAAATAAACGCGAGTAATGTTTTCCAGAAGCTGCTCGGCATAACTGGTTTTGTCTGAAACCAGTTTCAAATAATGAATTCAGCTTAGTTAATCCTTTACCCTCGAATGTCAACAGGCGTGGGCATCGACAAAATCATCAATAGAAAATAACGAACTATTTGTTCCAAAACCAACTTGTCGTTGATCGCAAGGAACTTCAAGAGCTATCAATTTGTTAAAAAGACTTCGGTTTTTTCTGCACTTTCAGCCGAGATATTAAAATTACAAAAGTAAAAATTTATGAGAGTGAGGCCTACAATGTTCAATTCTATGTGCTCTCCAGAGTCTTCATTCTTTTCGTGATTCTAAAATAGATATTAGTAAAGTAAGTACCGAGGAATGGGTATCATTTACCACAAATAGAAATCCACAGACACATCTATACATCATATCCACACTTGTGGTGAATAAAACAAATATGACCCATTCTGGTGACCAAATAGGGATTTTCAATTTAGGGATTTTCTTTTATGTACTATATGCTGTTCAAGTCACAACCGAACAAGGTCCCAGTTAGGGGTTCATCAGTACCAGTATACTTGGTACTGGTAACACTGGTGACCAGAATCATCTCTCCGAGTTTCTTATAAGCGAAATTACTTTTCAAAGTGATTCTAATGAATATTGAATATGTATGATTCTGGTAACCACAANAGAAAATCCCTAAATTGAAAATCCCTATTTGGTCACCAGAATGGGTCATATTTGTTTTATTCACCACAAGTGTGGATATGATGTATAGATGTGTCTGTGGATTTCTATTTGTGGTAAATGATAACCAACCGTACCGAGTGGGTCATAAGTAAGTAAGCAAAGTATTTTTTCGATTTGTATCTTATAGAACGCCAGTTACATTTCATATTTCTACCATATATACTAAGTGATGTGAGTAATATATGCAACATCTAAACAAAATCTGGATTTCATAATTTGTTCAGAGACATACATACACAACATATAGGACAATAAGAGAACATTGATGAATTTAAACAAAACTTTTATTATAGGTGGAAAACAAAACAATGACATGTGTAGACGTATGACTTTTTAAAGTATTTTGACTACAATATTTTCATAGAAATTGTTCAATATGTTTACCTTCTAAATCTTTGCAAAGCTGAACCCTCTCGAGCACTGACTGACAAACAGTGCGACATAACTGCGCTGGTAAGTTTTGAATCTCATGTCAGCATGTCAGTGATTATAGCATCTTCAAGCGTTTGAAGATTTGGAGGCCTTATGGCATATACGCGATCTTTGATCACACTCCACAAGAAGAAATCAGTTGGTGTGAGATCGGGAGATCTTGCCGGCCACTCAATCCATCCACGTCGACCAATCCACCGATCAGGAAATGTATCTTCCAAAAATTGTCGAACAGATCGCGCATAATGAGCCGGAGCCCCATCATGCATATAAAATGTTTCGTCTAAATTCATTTCTTTCTCAATGGCAGGAACAATATTTTCTTCAAGCATATCGAGATAGTTATCTGCAGTAACATTGCCATAAAAGAAGAATGGTCCGATAATGCCTCCACTCCAAATTCCAGCCCATACAGTAATACGTAGCGCATTCATTTCTTCAGTAATGACGACGAGAGGATTTTCCATCCCATAATAAACACAATTATGCCGATTGACGTGGCCATTTAACTTGAAGATGGCTTCATCTGACCAGACTATACGATTAAGAAAGGAGGAGTCAGCAGCTATCAAGTTCAAAAACGTGTCAGCAAATTCACAACGTCTGTTAGGACCATCTTCGTTTAAAGCATGCAGTAATTGAGGACGGTACGACTTTAAACGCAGTTACTTCATCATTCGTCGAAGACTAGTTCGAGATAAATTCAATTCTACGGCAGCTCTTCTTGTTGAGCTTTCAGGATTTTGTTGAAAATTGAGTCGAACACGTTCTCTGCTCATGTCAGTGGTAACAGATCTGGATCGACCAGGCCTAGCGACATCCTCGACGCTTCCAGTTTTATCGAATTTTCGTACAAGATCTAGAATGACTTTTCGCGTTGGAGGGTCACGATCAAATCGGTGTGGAAATTGACGAGCAAATTCAGCTGCATTTTGATAAATGGCATACCATTTCACAACTTCAATTCTTTCTGATGACGACAAACGAAAACTTCCACTCATAGTGAAAAAATGTTATGTTGAAAATTACACAGTTATAATTATGAAATCAACATAAAATATAAAAATGAATTGGGAATGAGCCACTCTATTAAATAGATCACCACTAGCACTGTTGCTTCCTAGATGCCTCCGTAGTACATATACAAATGCCACAAGAGAGCAAAAAGTAGTGTAGATTCTATTGTCCTATATGTTGTGTATGTATGTCTCTGAACAAATTATGACATCCAGATTTTGTTTAGATGTTGCATATATTGCTCACATCACTTAGCATATATGGTAGAAATATGAAATGTAACCGACGTTCTATAAGATACAAATCGAAAAAATACTTTGTTTACTTACTTATGGCCCACCCGGTACTTATGAACTGCATCACATACTTTACGAAAATGATTAATAAAATGTTAGCTAGAAGATATACCTGACAATTCTGTGCCGATATTGATGGCACGCTTCGATGATTCTCCTTCATTCTCTTTCTGTTCTCTTTCCATTGTTCTAATATCTCTCTCCCCTGTCTCTCTTCTATCTCTCTCCTATATATACGTGTGTTACGTATAAAGTCGTTACACTCTGGAGATGTCAGATGACACAATACACCATCATGCCGACGGGCATAGGCGACACTCTCTAGTTTTGTCGTTACACTCTGGATAACTTGAAGTAGCCTAATAAACATCTTTTCCGAGAGTGGCACAAGCTACTCTAATCAAGTTGTTCGTTACAAATTCAATCTCCACAGGTGTGGACATTCGGGGGGAACGACATGGAATCGATTATTTTCTGTAAATGAAATTGTTCTAGAGAATAGTATATATATATAACATTTTTTGATCATTTTATCGCTTTTTAACAAAAAATTACATACAAAAGAAGATATCAAAAATTTTGTTTAGTATGGCCGAATTTTGAAGGTGCGGATTGTCATTTCATTGGTGTATAGATTAATGGAAGAGAAGCGTCATGAGTCATGGATTCACACTACATCTATTGCGAATTATAATCTGCTCTTTTGCTGTCTAAGCATACAACTTGAAACTCTCCAACGCACCAAAATAGTGCCTAGGTAAATTTTACTTGATTCAAGTAGTATTTATATCAGCTTTATACCTGGTATACACATATTTTATATATTGTAGTGTCTCCATATAATTTCAGTCATCTATATCAACAATTTTGTTTCAAACAGTATGGCTTATTATGATGGCACATATTCGGATAGTGAAGATGATTTTGTAAGTTATATATTAATTACTGATGAAGATGACAAATATTATAGTGGTGATAATAATGATAGCAGAAGTGATATTGGCGATGTTAATTTTGATGTATGCAATGTTACTGTTACACAGGGATCAGATGTATCCAATACATTTGATGATGAAGACAACCAAAATGTTATTGATGATTCATTAACTGATGATTCAGAAGCAGAAATGTGGTCTGGGACGCCATTAAATCCAAAGTTACCGAATTATGATGGAAAATTACGTCCGTCTGATAATATATCATTACATTTTCCAAAAAGTCCATCGCCAATTGATGTATTTCGTTTATTTTTCACACCTGATATAACAGGCTATATTGTTGATCAATCGAATTTATATCGAATGCAAAATAAATTGTTACACCAATATCCAATGACCGAAGATGATTTTTATTGTTTAATTGGATTTTTATATTATTCTTCTGTAGTTCCATTACCAAGCAAATCGGATTATTGGAGTAATTATTGTCGACAGGTAATTGTTGCTGACTCAGTCACAAGAGATCGTATTGATTGCTTGTTGTCGATATTCCATTAAAATAATAATAATATGATCGAAAAAGACAAGGCTGAAAAGATTGAACCCTTAATTCGTCTTTTCAATGAAGTTTGTTTAACTACTGTTCAATCAGAAACTAATATTTCTATTGACGAACAGATGGTGGGATATCGAGGAAAACAGCACCAAAAGCCCACCAAGAGAGGTTTTATATTTTGGACAAGATGTGGTGTAACAGGATTCGTATATGAAATTAAACTTTATCGTGGTTCCAAGGAAATTTGTTCAAATAAAACTCCAAGTATGCAATTACAACGTTTATTACGTTCAACAACAGCTGTTTATGATGAAGAAAAACGTATTGAAGATGAAAATAATGAAAATCTTCGACAATTTGGTTCATCGGGTATGATAATATCAAATTTTCTTGAGCATATACCGCTAGGATCACGAGTCTAAGGGCATTTTGGTTTCAAACTGAATTCTACGCAAAAAAACAGCCCCTCTTGCTTCCCAAATGGTGGGACAGGAGAGCTACAGCAAAACGCATGCCTAACTTCACCAATGAAAAACATCATTCGCCCAGATCGCTCGAATAGAACTTCTTCATTCATGAATTCCATTTGACACCACACACTTCCCACCATTACGTGTGCAACATCCACGCCGACAATCATTTTCAAAGCAGACAAGGATAGATGCACTTATCCAATACAAATTAATATTATAACAAGCAATATTTCCCTTCCACTGCCACAACCATCCACCTACTGCATTTCCCCTCAAAACTTCAAGGTCAAACTCAACAATGTATTCAGAACTCATTCGTCCCCCTATATACCCTTTCTTTTTGGAGGCGGAGAGACTAGGGGGACATATGGATTCATAAGTCCCCCAAGCCCCGTTTTTCTGGCTGAAATAGAGTGGCTTTTTTTTCTTTAAATTCAGTTTGAAATCAAATAGCCCATTGTACAAGAATCACATATATTTGTTGACAATTATTTTTCATCATACGCACTTATTAAAAAATGACCGATCTTGGTTATGGTGTAACTTGCACTTTACGTGCTAATCGTATTAGCAACTGCCCAATACCATCAGAAAAGGATATGAACAGAATGCCACGTGGTTACTGTGAATCATTCGTTTCAGATAATGAAGAATGTAGTATTGTGGCTTGGAAGGATGCAAAAAGAGTTTTATTAGGATCTGATTTTGTTGATGAAGATCCAAATGTTATGTTAAAACGGTGGTGCAAACATCAGAAAGTTTATGTGGAAGTTCAAGCACCACAAATTGTTGATTGTTATAATAAACATATGGGTGGTGTTGATACATTGGGCATGATGGTTGCATTACATCCAATTCAATTTCGTTCCAAAAAATGGTATACAATAATTATTTGGCGTATATTTGATTTAATGGTTATTAAGTCATGGATTTTAATGAAAAATATTAGTGACTTTCTTGCAGATGTTAATGGCGCAGCAAGTGGAGAAAATTCCGTCCTTTTAATTTTAAAAATGAAATTGCTAAATACCTTTTACAAAGACCACAACTACAGCAAACTCATTTTACTTCACCACTATCATCAACAACAAACACATCATATCTTCATTTACAATCATCTGATGAGGAAAACGATAACGAAATCCATGTATCAAGAAAACGAAAGCGTGAATACCAATTAGCTGTTGTCAAAGAATTGTGTTTTAATGGCTTTAATTATTTACCAAAATTTATTCAAACAAAAAATGCTAGTCGTTGCAAAAATGAAGAATGTGAACAAAAACACGTTGGTATTGCATAAAATGCAATTTACATTTATGTTTAACACCTCAACGGAATTGCTTCAATCATTATCACATAAACCGTTGAAAACTGTCGAATATGTATGCTTCTATCTAGCTGTATTCCATTTCTTTTTTGAATAAAACTTCGAAAATATAATATTCATCTTCTTTGTACTTTTTTTGTTATTTGTAAATGACAGAAGTTATGACGTAACTTCAAAAACAACCAGAACAGAAAATTTCAAAAATAGATCAAACTTATGTTCTTCCCCCTGAATGTCCACACCTGTGGACATTGTAGAACTCCACGAAGGAGCAACTTCATATTTTTATCTGTATGACTTAATATACTAGTGACTAGGATTCTTCATTTCATTGGTGAGCTAGTTTATAGCTTTTAAATAAGACCCGTCAGGGGTAAAGGGTTAAATCAATTTTCTTGCCTGTTGTTTCTTGTTTTGGAACGTACGTTGTCTTATTCTGATAAAACAAAAAAAAAGAAAGTAATTAGTTAGGACAGGTAATAAAATTATTTACTTCGACTAGATGATGACTTTTAGGAGCAGTTTTAATTGTTGGTAGTTTTCCAAGCGGCGGGAACTCTTCATCATCTTGTAATTGGAGTACTGATTCAGATAATTCTTGACTTTTTTGAGGTCTTTGATCTGATTCATTGATTTCACCTTTCGACTTTTTGTTAGCTTTTTTTGTAACACTTGCACTACTCATAATGATAAAATACTGAAACATGGGGGAAAATATTACATGAAGTGACTGCTTTTTTCAATTAAAATGGTTTGTGACCATAGGTTTTTGAGTCTATGAGTAATTTGATTTCAGCTGAATTTTGAGTATGACACAAATTTTGACATCATTGTGACTATACTTATTGAAACAAAAATATATAATCGCACATCTTTGATGACACTTTCCGTTTGAAAATTGTACACAACTTTCCAATCCTGCTAGAAGAGCTCAAACATATACTCCATTCTGAATTCTAGATGTCCCATCATATACTCTTATTTGAGAGGTAGGTAACTAGGGAGATTTGTGAGACTTAGTGAATTCAGAATTCAGTAAGTCCTCCAAGCGGCCCACCTCTCAGAAATAAGGGTATATGGTGGGGCTATCTTGAATTCAGAATTCAGCAGGGCCCATGAGTACCCCTAGTCCCCCACCTTTCAAGAAAAGGATGTATGGTTGGACAACTCAAATTGATAATGATGTATATCTCCAAGTACTCTCAGCTGGAAAAGAAAGTAATGTATGATTTTGAAATGGAAATGTTATCAAAGATGTGCAATTCTATATTCTTCTTTCGTAAATCTATTCACGGTAATAAAAAGCCTGCGTCATAGTCGAAATTCAGTTAAAAAATCAAATTGCTCATATACTCAATATTTTAGCGATTTGATAATTACTATGAGATATTTTAACCAATATTACTAATTGGCAAAATAACAAAAGCCTTGTCTGTGATGAAATGGTTGGCCTATTCGGAATACTCCGGAAAAGGCATCTCAACGATAAAACTTATATTTCTTTAAGTGTAAACGCTCACTATTCGAAGATAATTGTAGTCAAATTCTTTTGGTAAACAAGCTGTACATTGAATCACTAGAATGAAGTGCTCACTATATGGAGACAACACAAAGTAGAGATGTTGCCATTTGGTAATAACCGGTCGAAAAAGGTCAAAAATTAGAAATATTTGATTTTCGTTTATCTCTCAAATTGCAATACTTTATAGTTTTATTGCATGTACTCCTCTTTAATAAATCATATTTTATGCTTTCGTTCGTCTGTTGCACACAAAAGATGGAAAGTTTCTAGAAATCCTCTTTGAAGGTTCACCTTGTTTTGTGAAGTATGGATCAGTTACAAAATATTTTAGAGGCTTTTCATTTCTATCACGTGACATGCCAACAAAGATATAAAATATCGTCCATCATATAGATATACATCTGATGAAATCGTAATGCATTGTGAGTTGTCAGGCAAACAAGAATCGAGCCGTGAAACATTCCTCTACTGAACTTAAGGCGAAGAAAAAAACTACTTTCATCGTATATCTATGCCTATTACTACATACTGCTCATAGGGACTAATCGTCTAGGACATCAATCACTATATTTTATGAAACAGGAAACGAGAATAAACAGAAAGGAACTTTTATGGAGTCATGGTTTATACTGAATTTGACAGCATCTTTTAGTTTTATGATTGATCATAATATAGTACATAAGGAAGAGTACTAGTGCTAAGGTTTCCATCAGAATCTGATGAATTAGGCTATTGAAATATTGACACAGAGCTTAACATGAAGGCGAGATGTGGGTGTGAGTGTATCGATGAGCGTAGAAAAAGGAAACGACACTCACACCTGCACCCATACCCTCAGGTCTTATTATGAAATTCGTGATCAACACGCTTAGCCACATGGATCCATCTGATTTCGATGGATGAAAAATGGATTTTTTCTCGACGATACTTGTGGCAGATCTCAGGAATGAAAATTAGTGTTGTCGCTTTTGGTGCATAGACAGTTGAGCCCCGACAGTTGAGTCCCGATAGTTGAGCCTCGTACACTCTAAATAAAAAGCGTTTTCCCGGGAACCCCGAAAAATAGGTTTCCGAGCGTTCGAAAACCCAAAGAGGTTTCCAGGCTGATTCCAAAAACCTGAATACGTTTCAGGACTACTCTCGGATACCTTTAAAAGCGTTTCATATAGGGACAAACCCGGAAACGCCGAAAGGTTTCCGGAAAAAATGATCCGTTTCCAAAAATTCAGAAACCCTACCACTTTTTCGGAAATCCTTCAGCGTTTCCGGTTTGTCACTATATGAAACACTTTTAATGTTTCCGAAGCTCGGAAACCCATTTTTTCCTTCCAAGAACCATTCAAAAGTACCCGAGATTAGTCCCGAAATGTATTCAAGTTTTCGGAATTAGCCTGGAGACCTATTTGGGTTTTCAAGCGCTCGGAAACCTATTTTTCGGGGTTCCCGGAAAACGATTTTTATTTAGAGTGTAACACCTGAGTTCTCGACAGTAGAGCCTCTAGTACTTGAGCCTTTTAACAGTTGAGCTTCCGATACCTGAGCCTCGTGATCAGTGGCGGCGCGACCGGGAGAGGGGGTTCTCCCTCCTACTTTGCAAAAATATGAACTCAATTTTCTCCGATTTTGACAAAAAATTATATCAAATTTTCTCTCGCTTCGAACGCAATATATTGGTAATATTCTCCCATTTTGAAGAAAATGTGTCAACATTCTTTAATTCAGTAGAAAATATATCTGAAAATTTCTCTATTCGAAGAGAAAATATACCCGAGTTTCTGCTCAATTTGTTAAAAATATTTCTCAAATTTGGTTCGATATTGAAAATGTTTTATTATGGTTTTCTCATTGCTGTTTCGTTTCGAGTATTCAATATAAACTGAAACTTTTTGTGTTTAATTTGCCTTTAAAAACTTAACGAACATATAATATAATCTTTTTTTAATTACTTATATATTAATATTTCGATTGCTTATGACTTCTAAGTGATTTTTAAGACTTTCTCCCATTTTGAAAAAATACCCCCTGTTTTTAGCCCTTCACGCCACCACTGTTCATGATAGTTAATGCTTTATTTTAGGTTTACTAAGGATCCGGTCTATAATTCTTACGATTTTCACCGAGTTATTCTGCGGCAAAATCAAAATTAACAATTGACTGATAATTTTGATCATCGTTGATCATGAGTTGATCATTACTTGATGATTTCTAATTTTCCTTTTACTACAAAATAATGAACTTTAATTTAAAAAAAACTTCACACTAGATAAATAACATCAAGTAACGATTTAGTCATGACCAACGATAATAAAAATTGACAGACAATTTTTATTTATCTTTTCTTGTAGGACATTTCGATTAAAAGTTCAGAAAATTATTCACTGGAGGTTTTTCGAAAAGAAATAGTGAAGTTTGAATATAAGCTAATTCAAAAGATTTGAAACGAGCTTCGTTGTACTGCTGATGGATAATATGACGCCGTTGTCGTCTTTAAAAAATATGTAATAGGGAGAGCAATCTAGCGTCCATATGATTAGTGTTGACCATGAATAAAAAAATTAAAGATCTTAATAATGGCTGAACGATTACGAGTTCTAAAACTGGAACAACATTCTGAATGTCAATAAATGAATAAACAGCTCACTTCTTTAACTATAAGTTTTCTGGAATAATAGTACAATAATAATTAGACAGAGCAAAAAATTTGTGTCCCTTTTGATTTTATTATGTTGCTCTTTTGGTTGTAGTAAAATATTTCTTTGACTAAATTTTATACTCAAATGTCGAAGGCTCAACTGTTAGGAGGCTCAAGTGTTAGAGGCTCTAATGTCGGGAGCTCAAGTGTTACGAGGTTCAAATATCGGGGCTCAACTGCCCGAGGCTCAACTGTCATGTTACCGTCAGTTTTTCGAAGCAAACCACATATGTAAACCTCTAGAAATAAATCACCTTGAAAGCTGTTTTAAAAAATGAGCCTTCGTTCTTTCTTGTAGTAAAATTTGAACATAAACTTGGAAAACAAACCGACTTCTAAAGTGTATGAGATGAAGTAAAGATGTGAATCATTTCGATTTGTCATTGCAATCGTTACTTGTGCTTCGTTCACGTTCTAAGAAAGTTTTTTGCTGAAGGAGCTCTGTCGGAAAGAATTTTAATGCCTAGAATAAAATGTAATGTCCCAGACGAATGGGCAGGTTGTTAGTCAAAAATATGAGTTGTTTAGCTTAAACATGATGATAACCTCGACCTTACATGTTTTATAATATTAACTGATGAAAAGGGTATAGTATGAAAAACTGAAGGCAAAAGAATCACATTCTATATGAAGAATACAAAAGAATTAAGGTGGGGGGGTCGTGGATCATGGATTTTCGATTTTATAGTCTCATTCGATAGAGCACATTTTGTTACATATATTCTCCAAATTTTATGTTATTCCGATTCGGCTAGCGTGAGTTATAATCAGATCAACACACCCTCAAGATCAAAATTATGCTCCTGATTGTATCTAGTTTTGAACTGACTTCGCTCATAAAGTAGAAATGAAATAAAAAAATTTCTATATTAATCAATAGAGAATTCTTCGCTCTATCTAACGCATTTTAAAAGAGCTTGAAAAAATGTGCTTTGTTTCTTATTTTACAGTGAATACTTTGACTGAAACAGCATTTTTTTGCTCTCCAATCACTTTCAATTGTTTTTTCACGATCATAAAGAACTTCAAAAACATTTGTCTATATATCGTTTGATAGAGAATTTTAAGCACTACAAAATGACATAACAATATCAAAGAAAAAGCAAAACGCGTGCCAAAATATTTAGGCAATTATTACAGTTGAATTCGATTTTTCTACTTATTTTCAATTTCCAATTGCATATTTGATTGTAAAAGATGCCGAATTCAACATAACTAATACAATATTCGTAATCAGCGTAAAAATATGAGTAGGACAGCACAGATTTCAATGACTTTCATTTATCATCAGCTTTTTTCGATTTTTTACCCGTATTTCCCTCTTAGAAATATGGAAAAAAACGGATGTGTCAGAAACGGCAATTTTATAGATCAGTTTTCTTTCACTAGGTGT
>CAJNYU010000842.1:0-28031 GCA_905331475.1 Rotaria socialis | reverse complement strand
AATGAATAGAAAACAAATGCATAATAAATTCCGATCAGAATCCGTTGTAATACATTGAGAATTTCGTTTCCTAATTCTTTTAACTGATGATACGTAACTTTACTGCTTGATGACCATTCCTCGTAAATTCCACCATCGGTTTACTTCTCCGTAGTAGAGGTTGCAATCATTATCATCACCATTGCATACAAGATTCAGATTAAGAGCACATAGTGGTGCTTGAATTTTTTCACAGTGATAGAGTTCTTTACTTTGCTCTAATGATACATTAACAAATATCCGCAGAAGTCTCGGTGTCGACTCAAATAGATGAATCCACCTTTGATTAACCACAAAACCGTCGGCGTCTACAAGACCAGTTAGTTTCAGTTTAATGAGACATGGTGTTGTTGCCACTAGTTGAATAATCCAGTTAAACGATACTTCTAGTAGTCCGAGACTAAGAGTACGAAGGTTCTGAAAGATGAACGAAGGAATAAGCTTTTGGTTGCGATCAATCAAATTGACACTCAAGAAGCGAATACTACTGAGATCAGGTAGGATTTGTGATAAGTCATTCCAGTTAATTGTAGAACCTGAGTCTAAGAGAAATTGTTCGATTTTACTTAGTGGTGCAGGTAAAATGCAGAATTTGAAACTCTCTGCTACTTCATCGGTAAGAATTTCCAGTCGACGCAATGAGGTAATAGATAAAATAGATGTAAATAATTCTGTCAGAGATCTAATAGTAGGAGTAACAACAGTAATTTGATTAAGTTTCGTGTTTGCGCGTGAAATACTATTGATAGTGCATGAAACCCATTTAATTACGCCAATTAGCTTTAATGAGCGAAGCTCTAAGCAGTTTTCAATAACTTTGATGCAAAAAGATTCGTGAAGTGTGAGAGAAACAATGCGATTGAGTGGAATTTGTTTTGGAAGATTTCCTACGTCAATATCGAGTGTAAGCCCCCGCAAAAAGTACCGGTTATTTGCACTAAACAATAGTTGATCAACGGTGACTGTAATAGATTCAAACGTCATGAATAGCTCGATGATTTTGAAATACTCAAAAATTTGTTCCCAAACGTCAGAACACAAATCATGAATCGTACTGATCTTTTCTACAAATGAAAATAAGGTTATACAACAATATTGAGACAGCAATAATATTTACCTTTACACTTTATATTGGCTACAGTGATACTACAATTTTCACTGTCTCTTTTGATTCGTAAAGATTTCGGTTCGTAATAATCCATTACATGTAATAATGAGAATGAATAAACGAATAACAATCGAAATGGTGTGAGTCAAAAGAATTATCTGAAAATAGGAAACAATTATCATTTCCTAATGGATAACCTCTCATGTAATTACAAATACAAATATCATATACGATAGAATACATATTAGCACTGTGATATGTTTTTATAATGTAACTTTTAAATTCCGAAAAGATATGCATCGACTTGTACAGATGTATAAAATGATCCCAATAATGTCTTCAATCATACTCCCAACGATACCCATGTATTGAAGTTCACATTGTCATTCAACGGAAACTTTTGAAGAAAAGCTTCTCATATTACGTAGAGCATCTCGTATAGCCTAATATAGAAATTAATATATTTCTAATTGAAGCAGAGCATAAAATACGACAAACTTCGTGCTTTCAATGAACCTCATAGACATAAACTATAATTAAAATGATTACAATAAGACTATTTAAATACAAGAAAACATGATATCACACCACAAGTTACACAAATCAAATTATGCGGATGATGATTGAAAAAGCAATCGCTGTGCTCAAGATGACCACATGAGTAGAGTACTGTTGGCTCGCCAGTCGCGTAATCTACACACAACCCGCACATCGAACATGTTGGTAACTGAGCCATTTGAAGTGCCACAGTGATGTCTTCAATATACAAATGTCGATGATTTTCGTCCAAGTACGTACAAAGATGCGGAATTCAAGAATCTATTAACGACCAAATTAATCTGAACTTTTCAAAAAACCATATATCTGCAAATAGAAACAAAGATTAATGACAATGCATAAAAACAGCAGTTCACGATAAATAACGTGAATGATAATATTAAATTTTATGGTTTCTAAGAAATACAATAACTACACACTACAAGAGCACATCAAAGGTTAGTGTTTTATTTTATTCATTGTCTCATGTTTTTCATTAATGTTGACGGATTATTATTGTTGTTGTTGTTTTTCGAACATCAATGCCATTTCAAGTAATTCTTCATCGGATATCTCTGGTATTGCATTACTGCTCGTGTTGTTTGAGACAACCATTGTAGCTGTACTGGCACATGTCACTGGTGGTGGCACTGTTGCAATAAATCGACCTTTTTGGTTTGAAGTTTCATGATGAACCATTCTTTTTTTTGAATGCGTTTCAATTTCACCTGAAACACTTCTTTTCATTGTTGGAGTCGATACTGTAGGTATTACCTATGACATTTATTAAATAGATTTCATATGATAGTGTAGAAAAAATATACCTTATCTTGAGTAGATGGCTCAATGGAGTTTCCAGAGTTGATAGTACTTATTTTTGTTTCTAAAAAATAAGACAAACCTCGAGATAAAACCAGAAGGAACAAATTTTTTTTGTATTACTCACCTGATAGATGCGACATTTTTTTAGAACAATTATTCTTTATAGAAATTAGTGGATGCGTTGATAAAATCTACAAATAACATATTTTTCTTTTATTATAGTATCATTAAGGATTTCTCATTTTATTTATTCCTCAGATAAATCAAGATTTCTTCAGCTATATCATTCAATTGAAGAGATCCACCAATTTTATTCGATTCAAGATTAATATAAAGTACAAACAACAGAATATATTCACATTATGACAGTCTATGCGTATCATGAGAAGCAGCTAATATTTAATGTGCTATGGTGTCACAATTTATACATGATTTTAGAAAATGTTGACAATAACAGTGTTTTTTTTATAGGTTCGTATTATAACGGTGGTATTGTTGTTTTATCGTTTATATAATTATGTTTATCTAGAGTTTGTGGATAAACACCAGCCAGAAAAGCCTCCTGAACTTGATATGTATCGATGTTGCGTTCAGGGCGTTGCCAATATTCTGTAATGGCACTTTGAAGTTCACCATCATCGTCAATATAATCATGACTTTCCATTCGATATAATGGAACAACAGCTTGCTTCATCAATATCTTAAAGTCCCCATCAAAATTGATGGGTTCCAATAAGGTGAATCCTCGTTCACAGTACTTTGCAATACGAGTACAGACGTTGTTGGAACTTTCAGCATGTAGACTATAGACGAGAAATGACTTCGTTGCCAGGGCTTGCAAAAACGCAAATGTAGACATGATTGTAACTCCTAGAAATTAAAAAAAAGGTTTATTATAATTACAAGTAATTAGAGTGTTGCGGGAGAAATAGCTGACTTCAGAACTTAGGAAGTCTTTCAAACAAATCCCATCAACAGTTAAATGGTTGATTAGACTTCATAGATTTCGAGCAAACGCCACGAAACTTGAAATGCTTTAAAGATCTAAGTCGTTGCCGCTCCTCCCTCACAAAATCTGAAACTGTACCAATGAATGCTACTTGGCAAATATCCATATCAAAGTTGTGGAGAACATGAGAAAGTGGATTTTTCGATTTCTCAGCAGACGTGTAATAAAAGTTGAGCTTGACACCACATGGCAATGAAATATAGTAGTGAAGAGATCCTGATATTTTTTCGACTATAATTTCATGTTTCAAATGCATTGGCTGCATTTTTTTCAGCTTGGTGATAACGTTGAGCACCGCCATTTCAAAATCAAGACAACTACGTGCTGGATAAATCAAGTTAATATCTTGTTTTTTGGTATCGCCGAATGGCGAACGACATAATGAATTAAGTACACAACTGCCAACAATTGCAAACTTCGAAAAGTCGATTGTTTCCAGCCATTGTAATGAGAAGAAGCGAGTCGCGAGATTATATCGAAAATCGTCGATGTTGTTCACAAATGCATTGCTTATTGGACCAAAGTCGTTATTTTCTTTGGTAAAATATGTGCTAGCTGAATCAAATTAATAATAAAACATTTTGAAGTTGGAAATAGTATTGAAGATGTCTTACTTTTGAAAAATTTCTTCTCATAAACATTTAAATCTCGTTCAGAACTTATTGTTTCATTGTACAACTGATAGTCAATCAATCCAAAATCGGCACAGTATAGATCAGTGTTGAAAGGCAAAATTCGAGAGTAATATTGGAAAAGCGGTGTTCGATACGCTTTGCACAATACGCCAAAGCCTTCAACGCTGAAGCATGGATGAACAAACAGACGTTGGACAGGTTGAATAACAGAAGGGTTGTGATTTTCAAATGGAACCAATTTATCATCCAGTATTTCACAATCTTGTAAATAATTTCCATAAATTTCTGCAGGCAATAAAATTCTTGTCCGACCATCAAACTTCTTCATTATTTCGATAAACAAGCGATCCGATGCTGTAGCAATAGACAGAAATTGACTGCAATTATTGACAACTTCCAGAAAATTAGAAGCGTCAATTCCATTAAGAAAATTTACGAGGTGCAAACCAATATCAGGATTGAGCTCAGGAATTTCCATATCATAATCAGTCATACTTAACTAAAATAATATCAATAATTAGCGATTGCATATATACCTCCCATTTTATACTCACAAATAATCTTTTCGATTTGATTTCTTCAGCAAAGTTACAATCTTTTAATCTAAAACATTAAAAACATTTTTTCATTCAGATCAAATTTCAATGTTATAATACAAATTTATTTTCAAATAAATGAACAAAAAATTACACGCAAAAAACAATTTTTCCTCCAATTTTTACACTAAATGCAAAACCGACTATCCTCTGAGATTATCAGACACTATTTTTCAGTCCTACAAACGAAAACTCAATCGTTTTTACCATCCACATAATATCTTTTCGATATCAAACATTATATTAGTCTACTTGGAAAAGAAAGTGCAGCCCGAATTTTCATTTAAACATTTTAAAACGAATTCATCTCAATATTTATAACTATCTACACTATTCGATTATTTTCTTTTTTTTTCTCTTTCCGATAGTCACATGTGTTGAATATATCATAAATTCTGTATCTACATTGTTTTTTTTACATTGGATGTGATACTGTCATTTGCTCCTTGATATTGGTTTCGGTCTTTTATCAGAAAGTGATCGTAGTATAACTTACCATCATCATTCTGATGCAATGATGCTCCTGAAGAATATTATATAATGCTTCGTATTGATCTTTCTTTTTCTTAGCGTCGCGAACTTTTATTCTCTTATTGAATCAGTGATTCTTAGCACTGTCTCTCTCTTATTTACTTCTCTATATCAATTATAATCTATGTCGTTGTTATTGCTCAGGATATTGAATCGATTTGACACAAGAAGTGGCATAATATTCTCTTAATTGTTTTAACGTGTGTTCTTTTTTCCATGATTGCTTATGGAATATCATCTGTGTGCATGTTGGGAATATGTATTGCTAATTATCGAAAATATATAGCTTGTATCATTAGTGATTTTTTTCAATAATAGATTAATCGCCTAATGAAGAAATCATTGTAGCGCTGATGAAGTGTTTCACTCTTTGACAAATATTGCATTCTCGTATGTCAGAACAGACAGTCATATTGTAAATGAATATCCATCTTAATCTCGTTCGCTCAATCGTTAACTACTCACTGTTATGAGGTTCTTGTCGGAAAAGTTTTATTTTTATTTTTATTTTCAGCGATCGGTAGAATAGAAAAAGAATCAAAGAAATTATACACATGCTTCGCTGATTGAGGAGTAAATTATGTCTACATATAATCTAATACAGAATAAAATATTTTTGACGAATAAAGATTAATTTTTTTTAAAGTGATATATTGCTCTTAGTAGAAAATGATTATATTCTCTGTTCTTTTGAATCAATCATTTGATACCGCAGAATTAAAAGAAAAATTAGACATATTTGAAATGTGCACATAAAATCAATGAATATCATTTCAATATTCGACATGTTTTCATTAGCTAACACGAGAGAATTGCATCAATTTTACATAAAAAAAAAGAAACAAGAAAAAAATTCACAACGACAGAAGTTTTCGCATGCAGAGAACAAACATGCACACTATTATACGTAATTTGATACCAATTATTTGAAGAAAATATCTAATAGCTTCTGCACATTTTGTGAGTTGTTAATTACATATTCCTGATTCATCCACCACCAGTGATGAAGCGTACATATTCGGTCGTGCACTATAAAACAGAAATAGGTAAATAGTTTTCTTTATTGCATTAACTAAAACAAATAACCTTCGGGAATCTTCAAACGTTGAACAGCAATTTGCTCGGATACTCGACGAACGAACAATTTGAAAATATCCTAAATGATTCAAGTCACAATTACAATTAACAAATAAAATTATCTCATACCTTATTCAAAAATCGATCAAAATATCTTGTATAATTATATCGAATCATATCAACAATAGTTTTCGTCGGTACTGGACGATAATGCATTTCGGAAGGTGGAATATCATCAGGACGACGTAGCGGAGCAGCGATAGAATTGGGATGAAGATATCGAACAAGAGAGATATCGTTCATTGAAGCTGCAGTTCGAAGAGCGTAATATGTTTCCGCCTCCTTCCGGAAAAATAGATAGAATACTGCTTTTCCAGCCTTCGTTTGTACACGACGAAATTTATAGTATTTCAACTGTTGTTGAAGCTGACCACGAAGAACATCATTCGGAATATCGACCCTTGAACGATTATTTAATACTAGTCGGCATTCCATTCTCTGAAATAAATGATTTCCTATATTACTTTCTATTACACAGAGGAGAAACTTTATTTCTTAAAAAGATCTGTTTACTTTTGAAAATATTCAGCTAATATTGATTATGAATTTTCTAGCGCGTTGGGTCGAACTTTTATAGTTACATTTTTCTGCATATGTAAGCTCCGTTCATTAAAATGAATTATATAAAATTCACAAAAGCAAGGCTTTTGACCTGTTGAAATTATATATCTCTAATTAATTATAATAAAAGAGCACTAAAAACTATCGAAGAATTAGATAGTCTTTATGACATCATGATTAAAGACGTATCATTTAAATGGGACTAAAATTGATTTATTTCGTCCGTTCTTTTTGACATGAACAGTGACTGTTCTTAAACCATATGTCTCGATATCACAACTAATGAATTCATGCTGTGCAATTCTGTGCATTATTTCTCGATTAAGTGAGAATCTATTACATGTTCTATTTCCGATTCCCTCACTAAGATCGTTTTCTTTTCATGTACAATTATTTAAATAAAAGTGAATGCCATAAAAGGCTCACTGTCCGCAACGGATCAGTGACTTACGTTCAATTAAATACGTTTTGCTATGATTATGAGATGTTAAGGTCAGTAGTATGAGATGGTAATAATGGTGATGAAAATGAAGAACTGACGGCAATCGTGGCGATGAACAAGTGTAACGAGGACAACTGGTAATGCCACAGAAAAAGCGACGATATTTATACTCCGGTTCGACCCTACTCGAAGAGATTGATCGTTTTCTGTCTTTTAAAACTTAATTAAAAATCAATCAGTTATCTTGATCAAAGAATGAATCTTTCAACAAATGTTCTTTCCTTGAAGATGATCACTTATATGTTGAAGATGGTTCATCATGAAATGGACTAATTCAAAAAATTAACTCATCACTTTTTTGATCGATTATCTTAATTAGAATTCTCTTTTGAATTACTTCTCGAAAGTGAAATTTCTAAACGAAAATCCTTTTTATATTGGAATACCCTCTCTGAAACAATATTTGGAAAACTTCACTTTGCGATGCAAACGTGCTTCTAGATATTTCAATTTTCGCGGTGTATTTTTCTAAGAAAAACAAATAGATCAACAAAACAGGTTACTGTTTTTGAATGAATTCCAGAAAAACTCAGCTTGAAATAACTACTTCTGTCATATTTTTTTATATTTCTCTTTTTTAAAGTGAGTTTTAAGCATTTTTTAATACCAAAGCTGACCTACAGCGGAATTAAAAATACCTGTAAGAACATATGGTTCATACGTTTAGTAAAGGCTAATGAACGTACCTACAAAGTGAAACAAAATTCCAATTAAAAACAAAACTTTATCAAATCATGAACTTTAACGTCATCTGTTTACAACCATTAGAAAAAATTTATTAATAGTAAAATTTAAATGTTTTCTCTAAATTTCCAGTATTTAGATTTCAAATTAATTGAATCGATCAGTAACTCTATTTTATGATACCTATATGAGCTGTTTCATATTAGGATGACATGCAAATAGATAATAATTAATTTCAAAGTGATTTAATGGAAATAAAAGCTAATGCTTTTCATGAATACATAAGAGTATTGTTGATGCTAGTCAGTTGATTACATCGTCAGTGATCACAATCTAACAGGCATGTGTTGATTGATTGTTATGTATTCTTCAATTGAATATTTCTTGGTTTCATTTTGCGTCACAGCAATAACTTTTGTTTTCACGTTCTTACACATTTTTCTTTATCTTGTAGTTCAACAGATTTTTTTATCGTTTATTTATATCACTTGACTAAGTCAATCAATCCTTTTATTGTGCAATATTTTTTGGATTAATCGATGTAAATAAATCCTTTAAAAAAATTTAAATCATTACAATGTATTATTGCAAATTATTTTCCAAACGATGCTTTTATAAGAACGATTCTAGCTAATTTAACTTGATGTTTGATTTATTTTATACTTTATATCGATTTCCAATTGACGAGAATTCGTTCAATATATCATGTACTATTTTACTAACTGTAGAGAATTGTATACTATTGAGACAGATTATGTTCAATCATTTGTTTCAATTTTTTTCGTATACCATAAATGATTTATATTGATAAAAAAAATCTACATCCTAATTAAACCAGCGTGAAGATGTTAACATAATTGATATTCTATATTGACGAACAAAATATTTTGAATTTGATCTTTTTCATATATTCATGCATGGTTAATATTTATCATCACACATAGACGTAAAGAACTTTCTGAACTAACACAATTTCACTAAAAATACTCCACGTGCTTAAGTTTCGAGATCTCTTCTTAGGAAGGTGAGCGTTTATTTTGTAAATATCGATATATCATTAATTCTACTCACACTCAACTTTAAATTTTATTGGCAATTAAATGATCAACGAACGGTGACAATATTCTGAGATGTAATCAGGACGAAAACAAATGATATATCAATGCCATTGGTCGACAATATCGATCCATTATTATACATTTCAACGTATTAATTTGCCACCTGAAAATGAAAAGAACAAGCTCATCATGGTCATTGATCAATCGTGTCCTTTGTTCTTAGTATGTGTGAAAAGAGATCCACTGATTCTCTTATCTTTCTTTAATTTTTGACTATAAATAGTCGAAGACGAGTGCTTTCTGTTATTATTTCGTTTTCACGCGTTTGTAAAGAATTCACCACAAAACTACTTCTATCTTTTACTTACAATGTTATCCAGCAAATTTAACACAAGTCATCGTTCTATTATTAAACGACAGCTTCTCAGAATCAATTTTGGTGGTCTTGAAAAAAATCCTCAAATCAGTGGGACTGACAACAAGGTGACTTATGGTAACGAAGCAAGTCCAGAACAACAAACAACATTACTTCGTAAAGCTGGTGATCAGGCTGGAAGAATTTTAGAAGGTGGGACAGATGCCGTGATTGCTCCTGCCAAATGGCTTGCCCATATGCAAGAAAACTGGTAAACACACTAAATTAAAATTTACACTGATCCTTTGTGGACACCGAGCCTTTAAGGCTTTTTATTCTCAATATAAAAATATGATTATAATGTGCACTAAGCTTCATAGTGTGCTTATTCATAGTTTTTCTCGAATTATTGTGAATAAATTTCGCTTATATGATTAGAAACTATAATGATTATAATTAGCAGAAAGAGTAGTCTGAAAAGAGAAAAACAACATTATACATTCAAAAAGAAACATAAAAGTGGATTGAGAAAACAAGTACATGCAGATTCGTCATACACTTCATGGATAAAGCTCACAATTGGCTTTTCTTACGCTTATAAGTTTATCGATGCCAACAACATACAGATACTAACTGGAACGCGAAATATTGCACGAAATTATATTTCATGCTCAACAAATAATTATTCGAGATAATTGAAAATGATCAAAAGAGAAAAATGAAACATCTGAAATAAAAAGAAAATATTATTTTATTAGCGTGCCTTTCAAAAGAAATCCTTAAACAAAAGAAGAAGGTTTGTCCTATCTACTACATGAAGCAATGGTGATTCTTCGTCTCTTGATCAAGCGATTTCAAGTGGAATCCTATTACATCTATTGATTGGTGTTTTTTTAATATTTATAACTTATTTTATTCTATCGATATGCTATATACTTTTCTTCTATTTTGCAGGTTAACATACATAGTATGTGCTACTATATTAATGGTTGGTATTCTATTCATCTACTGTTGTATTCGACGAAAGATATCATCACTTTTCATGCCATCACCTGCAGGATCAACTTTATCTAAAATGATTCGAGATGAAGCCATAAAAATTGCAACATTTCACCGTGGTATTCAAAACATATGAAACACTATTTGATACTATATTGTTTTTCACTAGTGTGCGTTTTGTTTTTGTATTCTCATCAATTTTCATTTTTGATTCATTCAACTTTGTTTTTTTGCCAATAAATTCAATATCACGCGTTAATTTTTACTTTTTCTACTGGGAGATCTTTAAAAAGCTGCAAATCTAGCGTGTTCTCTTAGAAAGTCATGCATGATGGAAGTGCTGTATTACTTATAAGCAACTAATTTTGACTGAACATTCATTTTACATCCCACTTAATCTTATGAAAAGTAATAATATGAAGGATAATTTTGATTGTCTAATATATGTTGTGAAAAAAGCTTATATTGCTTGTTCAGCTGTGTTTATCTAATTATCACGATACTAAGATTCACTTACAAAATAAATGATAACATCATTGTGTCATTCAAGTTGATATTAGATATCGCCAACATTATCCTTCATAGTGTTTTATGAATGAACCATGTTAAGCTATTGTTCATAATTTATTTAATTACGTGTCTATCTGAGCAAATAAATCACGAAACCGTTCAGATAATGTTTTTTTCTATTCTTTATATATGATACATATAGAATGAGAGCAATTAATAAAAAAAAGAACATGAAAATAGCGAAAAGAACAAAAACGAATCAAGAGGTCAAACAATAATAATAACAATGAGAGGTCAAACAATAGGAACAAAAAGAAGAAATCGATCGAATAGACAAGAATTTTACATCGACGAAATCGCTTATCATTCTATGTAAAAAGACGTTCGGGTAAAAACAGATTGGCATTCTATTGGAAGGGTATGATTCTCATGGATTTTTCTCATATTGTTACCTACATTTTTGTGCATGACATCACCCTAACGATTAGAAGGAGACAATTCAACATTGTTATTTACAAAAGGAAGTTTTTCTTTTCTTTTAAGATGCAAAGAAATTGCTCTCAAAGCGAGATTTCAATTATTGGAGACGGCAATATCGTCTATTTTGACGAATCACAGCAACGCTACAATGGAAACTGTCGAAGTTTCCATTCAACATTTTTAACTGATGTTATGTTTCTCGTTTTTATATGCGTCATATTTATTTCTTGCATCGGCTGCTGTTATTGCCGTCGTAAAAAACGTCAATCACAAGAAATTATTGGTAACGATCAATTCTTTGATCAGCAAAACATCAATAAATGTTAATTTTATCGATACTATTTCCTGATATTCATCAGAACAAAAACCTTTTTCATTTTTTCAAGTTGTATAATAACTCTGCTTAAATATTAAGTAAATACTCTGACTTAAGCATTCTCATGATTTATATGGCAATACTGAAGAAAAATTGATTGTTGGAGGTAAAAAATATTTTATTAGAAAGAAAAGGAGTCCTTGAAGGAAAATTACTTGAAAATTATCTTCTAGTTTACTGAGTTATTTTGTATATTCATCACTTCTTATAAATCTGTTTGTAGGAATCGAGCAAAAACACGTAAAGACATGATAAATGAATGATTCGACAAGAATTCGTTTGAAACCGCAATAAGCATAATAGAATAGATGTGAAAGAGACAAGATCAAAATGAGTTACCACGAACGCTTACTACATCACACACACAACATAAGTCGTTTGAACTAATAAATGATAAAATTACTGAACAGAATATCTAAATGAAATTTCGAGGAACAGCTGAGTGATAATACGAGTATTCACAGAGTATCAAACATGAACGAACTATTCTTTTCGCGACACTATATAAGACATATGTTGAGACCAATAGTGATATATATTTGCCTTCAAATACGGTAGTATGGGTCTAAATAAAGAAATAGATTCAGAATCGAAAAAAATCAAAAAAATTCATGCTGAATATCTTCTCTGAAACAGTACAAATGCTAGAATAGTCACTCAAAATATATTTTAAATATTTTAATCTTCATTGATAAGTCTTTTTATAAGTTAAATTAACTTTTAGAGGCAACTAGCTGATTTTTCAAAAATGTAAAGTCAAAAAGAACTCGAAGTATTCAAGATTCAACTATATGACTCTCAGAACAAATTTGTTGTCTTCCAAAGGCTACTCCAATATGTCCTTTTTTCGAAATAATGGATATTACAATGGATTCAATAATAATTTATTATTCAAAATATCTAAATCAATTTCAATAATATATTGAATTATAACGAGTTATCTTTAATTTAGACAATATTTTGATTAATCCATTGAAATGCATTGTAAAGTCAAAAAATGATTAATTAAAATTTATTATTTCATATGCTTTATTGAAATAATAGGAAGTAATGGATCATTCTCCGATTATTTATCTACTATAGATTCTATGGATAGTTTCATCATTGGTTAATCTACTCCCACGTATGCTTATATATTGAAGAATAATTTTAAAAGACAGCTATCAGAATTAAAAATATTGAGCCAAATGGGTTTGAAATTTTGAGACGCCGATAGTTCTTATGTTAAGGCATGATCGTTGTCTATTAATGATAATCACATTACCTCTCGCATACATCTTTATAAATAAATGCATTCTATTACGCATATAAAAAGCAAAAAATTATGGGGTTAAGTTTTAAACTGAGTTACATACAGAGACTATTAATTGATTCTTTGAGATTTTAGAATCATCTGAATTCAAAACACTTAAAATGTAGCAATTTGTGTTGAAAAAATAGCTAGATAGCTTTTTAATAATACAAGTCAACTAGTTGTCCTTGCAAGATTACTAAATCGAAAACTAAATATTCAAGTAAGTGCATAGACATGCAAGTAGGAATATTAATAATAAGCAAAAAGAAATATGCCTGATTTCACTGTCATATTCAAATGCCCTTCGAATAGAACTAGTCGATTATTCAATATATTTAAGTCTGATGAATAGAAAAATGTGACATACAGCACCTGTCCCTATTAACAACAGTTCTCACATGTTTAAAGAGTTTTTTTTTCAAAACTTTTACATAGAAAGATAGACATAATTTTATATTTTTCCGTAGTGAAATGTTTCGTGAATTGAATAGTATAAAAATTGTTCAATTATTTCGGAAAACAAGTAAGTAATTAGTGATAGTTTGAGAATAATTGAATTTATCCTTATTAGTAGCAGTGTGCGTGATAAGAACAAATCATGTAAAATATATTAGAAATAATTTTTTTCTAATACATAAGCATTTTCTATATCTCAACTGGAAAATTTCGATGTAGTTCTTTTACAGAAAATCTTTCTTAATCAATGTTAGATTTATTTCTAGCGGTGCGAAATAAACGAGTTCTTCCTTTCATATCTGTACCATTAATTAAAAATGGTAAAATTATTTTGAATTATAAATATCGTTATTGAATCAGAATTCAAAATTAACGAAAAATGTATGTTATTCTGCTGAATTAACATTCAGCAGCTTTAAAATGTAGTTTCTTTCATCGTAAAAATCGCTCATACAATTCCAATAAATTGTCCCGAGCAATCTCATGCTTTACATTAAGTTCATCGGCAATACGTTTTTTCCAGTAATAAAAAAATAAAATGATTTGGTTTATAAAGCTATAACCTTTTTGTTTATTCAAACGTGATGAATTATTTTTCAATTGACATTCTAGTGAGAAAAAACGATATCATTCACATCATATGCGGTTTAACTGATATCATGAATCACGATATCACTATCCTGGAATTCGACCTAACTAAAACAATCTATATCCAATTGACTATTATTGATGTTCAGTTTAAGTCGTCTGAGTCTCAAACTGACAGAATGATGGATTTACTAACGTATACATTTTCTATAATTCGATAAACAATTTTTTTCCAAATATGATGCTCAACAAAATTATACAACGTTCCGATGATTCATAACACTTTTGTCCGTCACTTTTTTATGTTGATCTGACGAATTCGACTGCAGAAAAATTAAAAATTGAATTCCCGAAAGCATAATACAGTTTATTGAAAAACCTAGAAATATGTGCTGTTTATCCGTAACCAACATAAAAATTAAATTGTTTCAAATGTTAATTCCTGATTTGAATCTTGAGCTTGTGAAATTTAGTTTTATTTGAAAATTCGATATACTCTCTAATAGTTATATGTACGTGGAAAAAAGTCAAGCTGCCTTATGTCAGAAGCGATTTCTTCGCTGTCGTTTCGATTTATTTATTTCAATTAACTTCTTTCTATTCTGTAAAAGTAATCGTTATTCTTGATGAATTTATATGAAATATACTTTCCGTTGGGATAAAAGATTGAAATTGTTGGGGAGCGATTTTTATGATTCCAGAAATTAATTTCTCGAGGAATTAGTTATAGATTCAACAGAATATCTTACATTTTTTCATGAATTTTAAATACTGATTCAATAGCAATATTTATAATTTAACAATAATTTTATCATTTTTAATTGATGTTAGAGATATGAAAGGAACAACTTGTTTGTTTCGAACTGCTAGAAATTAATCTAACATTGATTAAGAAAGATTTTCTGTAAAAGAACTACATCGAAATTTTCCAGTTGAGATATAGAAAATGCTTATTTATTAAAAATATATATTATAGTATTGATTTTACATGTAGTGTTACTATTAGGAACATTTGCTGCTGACTGTTTGAATTAAGAGCAGTGTTCGTAAAAACGACAGGCATACTATTTCTTATCTTTTTTATTATATTAGACGAAAATCTCTCAACTTTGAAATTAATCTTCCATCTCTGAAAAATAACAACTTTTGTCACGAAAGAATAAAAAATTCAAGTTAAGATAGTAAAAATATTCATTTGTTAAAGAAAATTTTTTTTTTACGTATTCTCGACCGTCTGTTCTTATCACCATGTTACTAATACGGATAAATTCAATCATTCGATTCACGAAATATTCCACTACTTAAAATTATTAAACTATGTATATTCTTTTATGCAAAAGTTTTGAAAAATAAAGAAAACTCTCAAAGGGTGCGAAAAGCTGTTTTCAATAGGGACAGGTGCTGTATATTACACATATAATATTGTTAATATAAGACGTAGCCAAGAATTTTAAAAAAAGCACAAGTAAGGTCAATCGTGATGGAGAACATCTTCATTTTTCTTTCAAAAACTCTTCAAAAAGAGCGAATACATAGAAAAATGCCCTACAATCATAATAAAAGGCTATCACAAATATTGAGCTGGTTCTCTCTGAGAAAATGATTGATTACATGGTGAATATTTGAATCTTTAAATTATTCAATAAGCATGCATCTTAATTTACAAATTGTTCGAAAAATAATATTACAAAGAAAATTAGAATTATTCTCAGCGATAGTACTGCTGAAAAAAATTTCAAAACATAATACAGAAAATTTCCCGTTTCAGTTTTCAGTATCCACTTTTTATTTTAGTCGGTAATACGTAAGGCATTATTATGCCAAGTTGTATTTGTGTTCTATTCTGTTTTTCAATGATTTTTTTTTTCTTATTTAAGTAGTTGCGTAAATATGTACGCTGTTGAACACACTAGCATACTGTTTCTTATCGTAAAACAGTTGATGAACTCGATAGATATACCCAGGTCGACTGATCCGACATCGGATCCGATAGGAACCTGGAAATATCCTACAATCCGATACAATTCTATCGGTTTCCGGGTCGAGGAATCGATGTCGGATCCTCAGTGTCGGAATCCTATGAACTTCCGATGACATCCAACGGTTTTTTGTTGGAATTTATAGGAATCCGACATCGACTCCTCGACCCGGAATCCAGCGATAATTCTGTAAGATCTGACAGGATCCGATAAAATTCTATTGGATTCCAGCCGGATCGGATGAGTTCCGATAGGTGCCTACTGTCGGATTGCTCGACCTGGGTAGTAGTAATTGCATCTAAATATATTGTCGTTGTAGCTAAATCAAATCTTCAAAGATGCTATTGTGTTTCATTGACTTGCTATATAGTCGATGATAACTGCCTTCATACCTCGGTAGAGTTGTTTCTTATCCAAGAGAAAAAAAAAGTTTATATCGATTATTTGAGTGAGCAAGAACATTCACAACTGATTT
Organism: Rotaria socialis; assembly: GCA_905331475.1. Taxonomy (NCBI): domain Eukaryota; kingdom Metazoa; phylum Rotifera; class Eurotatoria; order Philodinida; family Philodinidae; genus Rotaria; species Rotaria socialis. The sequence continues at coordinate 11,300 of CAJNYU010000842.1, read as the reverse complement.
TGCTGCGACTGTCTCTATCTTGGTTAATATATTAGCCAATAGAATTACTTTCCATTCTTTATTCTCATATATCCATATATTTTTTGACTTACGTTGAAAGAAAGTGTGTAGCGAGACTTTTGTTGAATTACAAGATATATTTTCAAATGAGATGTATATGAAAACAAGACAAATACTCAAATAAAATCATGTTGTTATTTCTATCTCGTTTATTTATTCATTGCAATCTCTGGATATTAAAAAATTCAAGGATGAGTCAAGTCAAAATCTGATTGTAAATCATAATTTAAAAAAAAAGAATCAATTTCTCTATTAAATGGGGAAAATCTTTTTAACTTTCATTCAAGAGAAACTAATATCTTATCAGAGAAAAAAATAAACTTGTCTTTTTTAGCTTCGCATAAAGGCTAGCGATCAGTAATTCACTTTATATCTTTATTCTTTCAAAATTCCATCGATTTTGCAAATTATGCTTGCTCGTAGCTGATGAAACTGAAATGGAGCGAAGTGTTGATGCCAAATTGCATATGATTCCCAAGCATCTGTAAATGAATATTCATTACAATCAAATTGGTTTTTAAAGACGATATCGCCTTCCACTTTTGTAACTTATTCTCAAGTAAGACTATCCACGTCATTGATAGTCTTCAATGCTTTAGTTTTCATGGCTATGATTCATATGTGTACAATTGGATGTGTTCATACATTATGTATACAGCTCACAGAGAAATAGAAAAAAACTAAATCTTGTTGAAATGATGGTCATAATGATGTCACAGTTTTTATGACAAAGCAAATTATATTAATAACTATAAATAAATTCTTTTGAATAAGGAAATAAAAGTCAAAATCAACTATATAGAAATATTAATGTTTGAAAGATTTTCATTTTAATGCTAATATCTGTAATTTCAATCAACATATAAATTTTGAATTTTTTTTAATTAATTTTTTGTGACTGAAAAAGACCCAATTCTTCTTTCCCAAAACGATTAGAAAACAAAATCTCTAAATGATACAGGTTATTTGCTTGATTTGTCTTTTTTTTCTATTGATGTCAACGATTGCTGTCAATCAATCTTTGATACAGAATCGAATAGAGAAAAAAACAGAAACATGTGCTTGATTTAGCATGCACACACGATTATGCATAAGATGATAATCTTGATCAAAAGAGATGTTTATCATATAAGAAAAAATACTTTCATTTCATGATTGGGATTAAATTAAAGAATACATTTAACAATTTTATAAAACTTTCTATAGTAGCAGAGTACATTCCAACAAAAAGAGATCTTGCTTTCGAAATTTTTCTTTAGTAGGCAGGGTAAGAATCAGAGTTTCAATTCCTAAAAAAACGACTCAAAAATAGATTGACATAAATGTTTCAACGTATATTTTTATTTCTTATGCAGTAACGAAAAATTTTTCATCTGTTAATGTTTATTCAATCAATCAAAAACAATGTGATCATTAACAGAAAGAGGCACAAATTTTATCTTAAATTCTTGAGTTCTTATACCGTGATAGCCATTTTCGAAAAAGAAAAATAACCTAGACTTGCTCTGTAAGTTGAATTCTTAATTGTGAATATTGAGCACTTTTCTCGAAGAAAATATTATACATTGTCTCTTTCTTAATGTTACCACTGTTTTCTCTTCGTTACAAGAACATGTACACACGTGAAGAAAATATGAAGAGACAATACACGGTGACTGTTTTGTGGTTAATAATCGTATCTTAAGACTACCTTTGAAAAGTATCAACTAACATTTATGATGATATATGAATAGTTTTGAAAAAGTATCATAAGAAACAAGTTTTGTTTAAATCGCCATGTCTATTTACTAAATACATGATGAGAGTTATGAAAATATGTGTATTGCCTTTTGTTAACGGTGGATGATACCACTGGCCCCTCGATTACACTTCTCCAGTATCTAATGTATCTCTCCTTTTCCTCTCCCCGTCTTTATCATTGTTATTCTCTCCCCTCTCTTCTTTTTCTTCGCTTTATATATATATATATACATATGCGTGTGTGAAAGAGAAGAGATAAATAAAACGTAAAGCTCGAACACGACGAGCTAACATTGGTGCCGTGACCGGTCTTCTTCTAGTTCCTCCAACGAAGAAGAACCAGTTAATAATTAAAACTGACTCATCCGTAACGGAAAGAGTGATTTACAATCTCATCTTTATATTGGAAAAGAGACAGAAAGGATAAGTATTATCTTTAAGAAGAAAATTTATTTATTAGTAGAAGATATACGTATCTTCCACATATATAGGTCAAAATTTTTTGTCCTTCTTCTAAGTGCATTTTTTTTTCACAACGGCGACCGGTACTAGAAACACGATCAAGCAAAGTGGTGCGAATCTTTTACCATATGAAATAATTACAAATTCACCAACAAGAATAAGAAATAAAAAAACCAACGACATGTCACTTATGCAAGAAATTGAAAGTAATTCAATGGAAACTCGTCAACTTCATTCAAGTCAAAAAGAAGCAATTAAGAAGATAGCTGAATTTTCAGGAGAATCTAATGAAATTGACATAGATGAATGGTTGTACGATTTAAACAATTTATTTTCATTAATGAGATTAAAAGATGAAACAAGGATTCTGGAAACGATGGGTAAATTAGCAGGACCTGCATTAAGATGGTATCAAGAAAATTTAAGATCATTCATTAATTGGAACGATGCTGAAAATGCATTACGCGACCGGTTCAAAGAATTTACACCTGACAGTCAATTACTGCAAGAATTCATTCACATTCATCAAGAAGAAAATCAATCGGTAACATCATTTTACGAACATGTTATTCGGAAATACAGAAAAGCTCGACAATGCATAACCGAACAACAAGTTATTACAGTTTTACAAACTGGTGTAAAAAATTCATTAAAGGAATATTTAATTCGAAATGAAAAAGGTATCACGAAACCAGATGAATGGTTGCAATATTCAACAACAACGTAATAATTTTTATTCTGAAACAACAAACCAACCATTCTTTGAACCTATGCTGCAAACAGCAACAATTCAATCAAGATTATTGAATGCCAAACCATTAGGTCAACAACCAATTACACCACATCATTATTATCAGCAACAACATCAGCACACATCAAAATTTAATAATAATCGTATGAATGAAAAACAAATTCAACATCCAACTATCAGATCAAGTCGACTATCCTATCCAGAAACAAAAATGCACCGATCAGAGTCATGCTTAATCTGCAATCGAAAAAACCACTCGACCATGAACTGTTTTTATAAGAAGAACAATGGCTGTTTTAAATGTGGACAATCAAATCATCGAATACGTGATTGTCCTGAACAACATTTTTTCGAATAAGGGGGTCGGAAGATGGCGACGATCCCTGTGGAGAAAAAACGTCATCACCAACAACACATTTAATCCTATTTTCGTTAAAATTTTATGCAATAATACTCCACAAGTAGCACTTATCGATACTGGATCGGCCATCACTATTATACATGAAAATCTATTAAACATCATTCCATACAAAACATTAATAAGAAAAACAATACAACATCTATCAGCAAACTGTTCAACATTAAATATTATTGGTGAATTACAATTAGAAATCAACATCAATGGATTAAAAACAAAAGTTACTGCTGATGTAGCAACAAATCTAGTTACAGACTTAATATTAGGAAATGATTGGATTCAACCCAATAATGTTTATATTTTAACACCAGAAAAAAGAAATATGATCAGAAGGCAAGGTAAAGAAGTATCAACCCCGTTTGTAAACCCAACACTTTTGAATTACCCAGTTACTCTCGTTAGTCAAATTACTCTTCTTCCTTTTTCAGAATATCTTGTAGAAGCAAGAATTCAACAAAACAAAATGATGGATGTACTATTTGAACCAAGTCCTCGATTAAAAAACAAAGCATTATTTTTGGCAAATGCATTATGCAATATTGAAAATAGAAGAATGAAAATCAATATAATCAATGCAACGAATCGACAACAAACACTTTCCAGAGGAACAAAATTAGGCATAGCGACACAAATATCTGCTACAATCGGCGTTACCGTATCATCAGATAATTTAAAAGAACGCATTCCAAACGGAAAAGCGTGTACGGGGCCCATTCCGAAAGGGAAAGGAGCGATTACATTGAACGAGGTTAACACCGAAAATAATTCGATTACAGCATTACATAAGAAACAACATCAATGTCGTGAGTGTCATCAAAATTTCGAAACGAATAATGATTTGTTTAAACATCTCAGAAACAAATGTTATCCAGAAGAGATAAGACAGCAAATCAATAAATTAATCGAACATATTAGAGATGAAAAACAACGAGAACAAATTTTAAAAATACTATGGAAATATGGAAAATTATTTGACATCAGTGAACCATCAAAAATTGATATAACATTAAAAAATGCTATCGACACAGGTACACATCGTCCAATTCATACTCCACCATATAGAAAGTCCAACAAGGATCAAGAAACATTAAACAAAGAAACAGATAAATTGTTAAAAAATGGTATTATTGAACATTCGACATCTCCGTGGTCATCACCAGTCGTATTAGTAAAAAAGAAAGATGGAACAACAAGATTTTGTGTAGATTATCGTCGTTTAAATCAAATTACAACAAAAGATGCATTTCCTCTACCAAGAATTGATGATATTTATGATCAGTTAACAAAAGCAACACACTTTACTAAATTTGATTTCAAATCAGGATACTTTCAAGTACCATTAGATAAAGCGGATCGACCGAAAACAGCATTCTCCACTCGGGATGGACATTTTCAATTCAAGGTATTACCACAAGGACTTACAAATGGACCACCAACTTTTCAACGTATTGTTAATCAAATATTAGGTCCAAACCGATGGAAACATGTACTTGCCTACATCGATGATATTATTATTTATTCAACAAATTTTAGTGAACACATACGACATATTGAAGAAGTATGTGCATTATTACATGAGTCAAATTTTAAATAAAATGTTGATAAATGTGAAATAGCTCGAACGGAAATATTATTTCTTGGTCATGTAATCAAAGCAGGTACTATTAAACCAGATCCAGACAACATTCGTGGTCTAACAGAAACACGTGAACCAACATCAGCTGAAGAAGCTTTCAGATTCGTCAAAGCAGCAGAATATTATCGAAAATTCATCCCAAAATTCTCAACAATCGCTGCACCGTTACACGCATATTCACCGACAACATTGAACCAACAGAAAACAAACAAGAGATCGAAATTCGAATTATCAGATGAAGCCAGAGAAGCATTTCATAAAATAAAAAACATTAACAAGTGATCTCATTCTAGGTTTACCAGATGATGCATTGCCATTCAAATTACAAACAGATGCCTGCGTGGACGGCATTGGAGCCGTACTACTACAAGTTACTCCCGATGGAGATCGACCATTAGCATTTATGTCTAAGAAATTAACAAAAACTCAAACCAATTGGCCAACAATTGAACAAGAATGTTTTGCAATAGTACAAGCAGTGGAAAAATGGGACAAATATCTACGTGGATGTGAATTTAAATTAGAAACTGATCATGAACCATTGGTAAATTTTTCAAATAAAGAACAATTAAATAAACGATGCAACCGGTGGCGATTAAAACTTGCTGAATACAGAATACACGTCAAACATATTCAAGGGAAGAAAAACAATATGACAGATTATTTCTCAAGATCACCAGTTGAAGCAGCTGAAGAAGATATTGACGAAAGAATTCAATATGAGTCAAAATTCACACAAACAGATTTACCATTACCACCATTAGACAAGTTAAGTCCATTAAAAATAACAACAGCAATTACTCGAGCTCAAGCCAAATTACAACAACAAACAACGATAGCACCATCCAACACAACAACCAATGGAAAAATAAATGAGCACATTCCACAAGGGAAAGCAGTGATTGATAAAGAATCAATCTCGGACCCACTGGACGAAAATCCAAATAAAATTATTCCATTCGACATGAACGATTTAAAACAATGGCAAGAGGAAGACAAGACAGTACAAGACATAAAAAAGAATATTCGAAGTAAGAAAAATTATTTTATTGAAAGTGGTATACTATTTAGAAAACAACAAATGCCACTTCCATCAGTACCATTTGTTCCAGCCGGACGAATACGTGCTGATATATTGAAAATTTATCACGACACACCCGGTAATGGAGCTCACTTTGGACGTGATAAAACAACAAGAAAAATTCAAGAACGTTATTATTGGCCAACAATGATAACTGATATTAGAAATCATTTAAACTCATGTTTGCCATGTGCACAAAACAATCATCGCCGTCAAAAATTACCAGGAGCATTGAGACCAATAAAACCACCAGAAGGAATTTGGAAATTTTTAAGTATGGATTTTCATGGACCAATAGCTCCAACATCCAAACAAGGAAATAGATATATTATATCGCTGACAGACATATTATCAAAATTTGTAATTACAAAAGCTGTTCGGGATTGTTCAGCAACAACGGCTGTAAAATTTCTTATCAATGATGCCATATTAAAATATGGAACTGCAACATGTATTTTAACTGATAATGGTACTCATTTTACTGCTCAAATTATGAACAATTTATTTCAACACCTTGGGGTCACTCATTTATATTCTACAGTATATCATCCCCAAACAAATGGACAAATCGAATGATTTAATGCTACAATGGATGGTAAAATTGCAGCGTTATGGAATGAACGACGTACAAATTGGGATGAAGTACTGCAATATGTTACATTTAATTACAATACATCAATACACGCAACAACAAAACAAACACCATTTGAAATGATGCATGGACGACAAGCCACTCTTCCATTCGACCAACAAAAGGAAATAATTTCGCTCACACAAGATCCAGAGCATGGTGAAAAAATTAGAATTTATCTTGAAAAATTAGTAAATGAAGCTCGAAACAATATTATAAAAAATCAACAGCAATACAAAACTCGATATGATTTGAATAGACAAAATTTATCATTAAAATTAAATGATTTAGTTTTAATAAAAACAAGAAATATTAGAAATAAATTTGATATACGATATGAAGGTCCATTTAAAATTATTAAACAATTAGGAATTAAAACATTTATTGTCCAACATGTAAAAAAATTAACATTAACAAAACAAGTGACAATGGATGTCATCGTTCCATTAGTCGAACGATGTAATTTAATTCAATAAACACATCCCGAGAGGGAAGGATGTGAAAGTAGATGACACTAATAGTAAATAATATCCAATCAGAACGCGTGCTAATCGACGCGCTTGAATAGTGATGGCCAAACTATTCGGTGTAAAGATAAACGCACGTGGCACTGATCGGAAAATTCACTATTATCCATACAAGAACATGATATATACGTCTACCGCATCAAGGAAAGGAAAAATTTATATACAAACATTACTCGAGTCATATAGGACATGTACAGGAAAGAAAAAGTTTACGTCTGAACGGTTCCAAGCATATATCTATTTGGAAGGAAAGAAAAATTTAACCGGACAAAGAATTTCATTTTTAAGTGCATTTCACAATAACACATATCAGTTCTATTGTAGCTAACTATCACCATGTCGTATGCAAAACGTGACCCGAATAACCCACCGAATTACTATTATAATTTAAATAAAAAACAACAACAAAATTGGATGAAAACAGCAAAGAAAATGAACAAGAACGAAGATCTTCAAGCCAAATACCCACCATTCAAGCCATCATCAAATATCACCATCATTCACATCCACCACAAATCAACAATCGACACGATAAATGATCTCATCATATTAGCAAATCGAACAAGCCGTTACACAGTGGACACCGAATCCGAACGCAAGAAAATAAACAATGATGCACTTATACAAATCCAATTCTTACACTCAACCGATGCATCAACAATTATATTAATTGAAACAGCACATTTACCTAATCCACAAACAACACTATACACCAAAATTAGAGAACTCTGGTCCACCATATTCAACAACAACAACGAAGTCATCACTTGTGGAACGGTGGAAAATGAATTTAATAATTTACACCACCTCGACTTCATCAATTTAGATCAAGCAAATTATACAACATCCAAATTATCAACGTCTATTAGTCAGGAACACATACCAAGTGCATTGATCGGTACACAATATGATATATCATGAGTACTTGATACATATTCAAAGAAAATTATCATTATAAAAATTTATTACGACAAAATCTTGAATTTAAATTAGTTTGAAAGTATTAAACGACAACGACAATTTAGTTTCATTAAATGTCAATTGATCGTGAATCAACATCATTAGAAAAAATATAAATGCAAACGAAAGTCGTATACAATATCTTACACTTGCCACAACAACATATCCAGCATATCGTCTACGTATATCGGTATCAATAGTCGATGATGATCAAACAAATTCAACTCTTCAATTTAATTGAACTCAAGGTTAATGTGCGAGGACACACATCTGATGGGGAGGGGAGGATTGTTAGCGGATATGATTCACCCTCAATTCTGCCTCTCGATGTCTTTACATATCTCTCCCTTGTTATGCCCATATTGTCATTGTTATTCTCCCCCTCTCTTCTCTTTCTTCTCTCTCTCTCTATATATACATATGTGTGTGGGTTAAACAAGGTTAGATTCGATAAATAAACGTAAAGCTCGAACACGACGAGCTAACAACATTATCATCGAAATAATAGATTTTTCATTTCCCTATAACGACATCCGTAAACGTAAAGTATTATCCACAAATATCGTGATTTCAAACGAGTAAAATTACGAGATGAATTATTGGATATTAGAAAATATCAATTGCCCATTCTTATCTTTTTTTTCAAAATTACCCCAATGCCGAAACGAAAAATTTGTGAGCATCCGATAAAGCATGCACAATCTACACGTGTGCCAAAAGGAGTAGTAGTTGTGTCATCACAATTATCAAAATTTTTGATTTCTCAATATGATGTGACTTACACCCGAATTTGCTGGTTATGTCCAATGTGCCATGTATTTGAATCGAAAAAAATGATGACTCATCAATCAACGGAGCTCAATAACGATGAAATTTCAACTGATGATGAAGTCACGAAAGAAGGTTCTCCTGCCAATGATGGCAAAATTGATGATGACGCTATCAGTGTGGAATTTGATGATCTGAATGAAGAAGAGAAAGAGAATCCTCATATGGACAGTGGTATCATAGCTGAATCAAGTGACAATGATGAATCACCATGCACTGATGAATCAACTGATCCCGAATCGATGGAAGAAGATACAGGCCATGCTTTGTATGAACTCAAACACTAGAAAGACAAAGCAATGGAAGAATTATCAAAAAATATTCGAACTATTGGACATAGATGCAATCCATGACAGGTTAATTTTAAAATTTAATTCAAATTTTCTGAAACGACAATGTATTTAGATCAGCAGTACTGCCCATTCGAGCCAAAGTCGATGAGGTGTATAGAAAAATTAATCGATTATGTGATATATTGGATGGAAAGGCTCAAGTTTTGCATGATCCAAATCCTCACGGACTCATGATACGTGAATCAAATGAACTTTTGGGTAGTTTGAGAAAGTTATATGCTGATAGTGATGCTAATGAACAAGTTCGCTTGATGACAATTGCTCCCACAGAGTGGGGTCGACAAAAAATTGAAAAATGATGCGTATTTTATCCTCCTTTCGTTTGATATCGACGTATAGTTCTAATCAAATGTTACTAAAAAACCTCTTTCACTTATCAGGTTCAACTCAAAGTCAAATCAGGCTCGACGATCGCTCGTTCTTCAATAAAACAATGGAATATTACTTTATCCACATTGTATACGAGGAAATAATCGTCCTTTATGTGATTCGACAATTGATGCTGTGGCCAAATTCTATCGTGAGAATGGCATCAGTCGAACCTCATCCAATTCCAAAGACACAATTAAAATCGACGGGCAACCAGTGGCAGTGCGGTTTTTAGAAATGACTGTCTTGGATGCTTATCACATCTTCGATGAACGACATCCTGGAGCTGTTGCAAGATCAACTTTTAATGCTCTTCGACCACGAAAAGTAAAAACCACAACACCACATGACACGTGTATGTGTATTAACCATGAGAACATGGATCTGTTATTGAAGGTTTGTACCAGTTGTATATTGATTCGAATGTAACGTAGCTTTATTGCAGGGATGGAACAACTACTACCGAAAATGCGTCAGTGTAGGTTCTTTATCAACTAATGACAAGGTCAATATGAAGGATCTGATCACTCAAATGGTCTGCACTATCTCTAATGAAAAGTGCTTTAATGATGAATGTGATGATTACCCAACGAAAAGCATTACGGGTATTCTCACAGATAACAACATAATGGATTTAGAAGACGAATGCTCATGGAATTTGTGGAAGAAAGTTAATAATAAGTTCGACCGTCAACAGATGTCTGACTCAATTGACGCTCTAATAACGGAAATTGAAGAAAGCTGGCCGTCATTCTTACTTCACACACATATTAATCGTGAACAACGTGAATATATCAAAGACTTGCGTTACCAATCAACGGACAAAACGTTCGTTGTTGCTCAAATAGATTTTTCAATGAATTATACACTGGTACGTCAGCATGAAGTTCAACAAGAATTTTTTAGTCAGCACCAAGTCACCTTATTTACAATTCATCTGACCATTGAAAAAGAACAACGAAATTTAGCGATCATCAGTGATTATATGGAACACACAACGGTGTTTGTGCACTGTGCACAAAAGGTTCTTACTCAATTTATCAAGACAAATTTTCCGTTGGTAAAGAAGATCAATTATGTGAGGTAAATTTCACTTTTCTTGAAGTTTATGTATTACGTCAACTCTTTCCTTTTATTTAGCGATGGTGCGTGTGCGCATTTCAAAAACAATGCCAGCATTTTGAACCTAATTCACCACAAAATCGACTTTGATTTGGATGCTTGTTGGACATTTACAGCTACAGGGCATGGAAAGGGTGCCGGCGACGGCATTGATACAGTACTTAAGTCCTCGGCTAGACGTGCTACACTTTCCAAGAATATTCTCATGTCAAATGCAAAAGACTTCTACGAATTCACACAAAAACAACAACTTGAAACGGCAAGAAGATCTAACAAGGATATTCCTGGTGTTCATGTGTTCTTTCTTGAATCAGATGAAGTAGAAGAAGCGAAGAAAAGTTATCTGCAAGCTAGAAGCGAAA